>VDFB02116564.1:0-69326 GCA_007258455.2 Sequoia sempervirens | reverse complement strand
CTGGGTTTTCCTCTCTAGAAAAGTCCCATAGAGTTCTCCGATCAACTAAAAATCCACCACCCTTGATAGAACTCAAGACCCCAATAAGATACGAGAGTTACTCAACTGAGGCAACCATCATATCACCCTTGTTAGCTCTGCTCACTCCACTAGGCTTTTCACCAATAGCCCAATGGGTACCCATCAATCCACCACATCCATCTCAATTGTCATCACAACTGGTTGAACCCATAGAATAGCTGGCTCAACCACCACCGCCACCAATGGCATTCTTTCAAAATAATCCCTCTCCATTGGGGACTATCCTTGGAGGTTTCCACGATATGCCCAAGAACCCTGAGAGATTCTGCCCCAAGTACATTCATGGTGAATCAAGGAGTGTTGAAGAGCACATACAAGCTTTCAAGGATGCTTGTACCAGAGCTCAAATAACCCATCATGATGTAGTTTTTAGGTTTTTCCCATATTCCTTAGGGGATATGGCCTACAATTGGTACCTTAATCTTCCTCAAGGTTCTATTCTGACCTGGACACATTTGGAAAATGTTTTCATCAATTAGTTCAGGGTTTATGTAGATCCAGCTCTTTTATACCACCAAGTTGTTACCATTAGAAAGGAACCAAGTGAACCCTTGCCTTTATTCAATACTAGGTTCCAAAGAATGTATAGGAGATTGCAAGATCCCTATCTAGTCACCAAGAATGGTGCCATTCAAGCTTACTTTAGGGTTATAGACCCCTTGCTTGGATTTTTCTTGCAAAGGACCTATCAACCAGCTGATATTGACTCTCTATCCAAAGTCTATCATCTAGCTATCAAGATATAGCAACAAATCAGTTCTCAACAAGGAGGCCTGGGAGGAGGTTTCCCTTCAATAGGATATCAGATGCATAGCCCAACCCCTCTATTCAATACTGTCCCAGGAATGTACCCTTCCCATTATGGACCTATGCCTGAATTTCAAACTCAACCACTTATTCCATTCTTTGCTAATGGAACTCCTGACTTCTCCAAGCAACCACAGGTTCCTCCAAGTTCCCATGGTTATCATAACCAAATTGGAACACCAAATCATGGTGGTCAGCCACCTGTTGACAAGGCTATTGAAAACGAAAAGACAGTCCAACTTACAAATGAGGTAGAAACCTTAAAGAAAACACTGTCTCAAGTTACAAATGACATGGCTCAACTTCGATTGAACCCCTCCCAAAACCAAGGTAACTACCCTAATCAAAATAGTAATAATCAGGGTACTTATCAAAATCATAATAATTATAACCAAAGGGGCTATCAAGGCCAAAACTCCTCTAATCAAGGGTATCAAAATCAGAATAGAGGATATAACCAAAGGACAAATAACAACAGACAATGGAATACAGGGCCCAATAATGGTGGAGTTTCTCATAACTATCAAGCAACTGAGGAGAGATCACATACTGTAAATGTGGTTAACCTCAACTTCATGACTAACTACTGCAACCCATTCTGAGGTAAACTTCCCAGAGATGGAAAAGGTTGTCAAGATGGCACAGGTAGATGCCCAAATGTTTTAAGGGAATCTTCACAAAGAAGGCGACTCAGTAGATACAACAATGACTTATGACCGCTTTGAGGAGGAACCTTCATTCCCAAGGCAAGAGGGGAATGAACCAGAGGAAGATTCATATGATTCCCAAGCCTTTCAGATGAAAGGAGGACACTTCCTGAGAAATCAGAATAAGGGTCCGTTCACTACATCAGCACCCCCTAATCACATGGTGCCTCCAAATCAAAGTGCTGATAATAACCCTCCTCCACCAAAAGGTCAGCTTGACCTCCACAACAAAGGTAATTCTTCTGCTATTTTCAAAAGCAATACAAGCTATAACTCATAATTTGATATTGTTTCTAAGATGCAAAAACAAAAAAAATATTTTTCATATTTTGATGTCTTAAAGTGGTGCCCTGCCCAACGGGAAATAGTGCTGAAAGCTTTGGAGCAAGCTGAAAAATCAAAAGGAAAAAACAAGGTGGCACCTGTTGGAGACAAGAATGCAGCCTTGTATAGAAACAAGGTAGGTACTCCACCATTTCTTTTGAGTTTGAGAATTTGTGGAAATAACCTACATAATTTTCTGTTAGATTCAGGGGCTTCAGGAAATGTTATGCCATTTTCCATATGTAAGAAGTTGGGATTGAACCCTGTACAAATGAATAAGAAGGTCATTCAACTTGACAAGACATAGGTTGACATAGTTGGAGAATTGAAAAACATATATCTCCAAGTAGGGTCAGACCCTAGGATTCAAACCAACATAGATATTCAAGTAGCATACATTCTTGAGACGTATGGTATGCTACTAAGCATAGATTTGATGAAAAGTCTAGGGGGATATCTTTCCCTTGAATTTTCACATATGTGGCTACCATGGAGAGGGATCCCAACTCAGATTAGGATTGAAAGTGAGCCCCACCTCAAGCATATCATCACAGAATATGATTTCCCTAATGAGGTAGCCTATTTCAAAACTAGGATAGGCATTTCTAAAAGAGAAGAAATTTTAACCTTTTCTGTTCTTGATCCTAAAGAACTGCCCATACAAAATCCCCCTGATCTTATGATTGATGAAAATTAGTAGGCATTAATCAGAAAGTTGCAACAAGATCAGCTGGTCTTGGGAGAAGATTTAGATCTACAAAGTCTCTTGCTCCCTAATTGGTGCAGGGTACACTACCAAAATCATTCTGAATTGACTTGTCAACCTTGTATTGACATTTTAAATCATGTTTCCCAAGCTGAGGAAGCTAACTCAAATCACCTTGAGATTGTTTCAAATCACTTTTCATTTGAAGTCAAGGATGCATTAATGTTAACCAAAGAAACAAGTGACTGTGAGAAGGATAGCCACTGGTTAGATGATACAACTGAGCTAGAATCAAAAAGTGTACCTAAAGAACTCATAGAGAATCCTTTCCCTATATTTGATGTGGAGGATCAAGTATCCTCACCCCTAGCTAATCCTATCCAAATGCCTACTACAACCCCCAAGGGCCCAACCCCAGCTTATGATCAGTTATGGACCCTCACCTTTGATGGATCTAAATCTAAAATAGGCTGTGGTGTTGGGATTGAACTAACTAGCTTGAAAGGGAAAACATTCTTTGCTTCTTGCAGGTTGCAATTTGGATGTACTAACAATGTAGTAGAATATGAAGCTCTGGCACGGGGACTGATGTTTGCACATAAGAAGAAAGTCATAGCCTTGATGGTCAAGGGAGATTCATAAATCATTATCAAGCAGGTGCGTAGCCAATACACATGTCACAACAGAAGGCTGGCAGCTTACAAAAATTGGGTATGGAACCTAATTGAGGACTTTGATGCCTTTGTGATTAGCTTAATCCCTAGAGAAGAAAATCAGGTAGCTTATTCATTGGCTATTGCTGCAAGCACTTTGGAACCTATGCAAGGCTCCAAGCTCAAGAAATTATCCGTGGAATTAATTTCCACCCCTGTAATTCCTGATAATATAAGGAACTTTCAAGTCTTTGATGATGATCGACATATTCTTGCTTTCTTAGCAAGCTCAGATGTTTTTTAGGGACAAATCATTGATGAGTCCAATAGGGATCAAGGAGATTAGAATCCTGAAGATTGTGACACAGAGGAGGTCCTCAATTTAAGAAGTAACAACATCCCCAAGGGAATGGTGGCCCTAGAAAGAATTTTTGATTCAGACCCAAGGGCTCAAGAGAAGATATCAATTGAAGATAGAGGAGATGAATACAAAACAGTTAACCTAGCTGATTTTGGCCCTGAAAGGAATATCTATATAGGGAAAGCCTACCCTAAAGCAATCAGAAAGGACATATTGATGGCACTTAAGAAGGATATTTCTGCAATAGCTTGGGGATATGAAGATTTAAAGATGTTTGATGCTTATGTTATGACTCATACCATCCCCTTGAAGCCTGAAGCTAAACCCTTCTGATAGAAGCAGCACCCTATCAACACCTTGATTGAACCATTGATCTATAAAGAAGTTCAGAAATTACTCTCAGCAAGGCTAATTTTCCCTATAAGCCATTCAACATAGGTGGCTAACTTAGTCCTAGTCCACAAGAAAATCAAGGAGATTAGGCTATGTGTCAACTTCAAAAATTTGAATAGGGCTTCAGAAAAAAGATAATTACACACTTCCTTCTTTGGATGAAGTATTATAGACTATCAATGGATCTCAGATGATATCATTCTTGGATGGTTATTCTGGATACAATTAGGTCATGGTTAACTGTGAAGATAGAATGAAGACAACCTTCACTACAAAATGGGGAACATTTGCATACAAAAGGATGCCATTCAGTCTGATAAATGTTGGAGCAACTTTCCAGTGCGCCATGGACATAGTGTTCAAGGACCTAATTGGTACGTGCATCATTGTCTATATGGATGACCTGATAGTGTTCTCTTGGGATAGATTGAACCATGCTGCCGACCTAGCCAAGGTTCTCCAAAGATGTATCCAGTATGGTGTCTCCTTGAATCCCAAAAAGTGTTTGGAGTCTCTGAAGGGAAACTTCTGGGACACATAATTTTTGAAAGAGGGATTTCAATCGACCTAGATCGAGTCGAGTCCATTTTGAAGATCACTTTGCCTGGAAGCAAGAAAGAAATGAGGTCTTTCTTTGGGAAAATCAACTTCGTGAGAAAGTTCATCACAGGCTTTGTTGAAATCGTGAAACCACTAAACGAAATGATGAAAAATGATGCTAACAAAGAGTGGACTGAGGAGGCAAAGGATGCATTTTCACAAGTTAAGCGATCCATTTCAGAAGTGCTCGTTCTCATCAGCCCTGACTATTTGAGACTGTTTTATATCTATTCCTTTTCTTTTGAACATTCTTGCGCAGCAGTATTAACTCAACAGAGAGAAGAGGCAGAGGAGAGACCGATTGCTTTCATGAGATCTCCATTCAAAAACACAAAAATAAAATACCCAACTTTGGAGAAGCAAGCTTTCACGTTGGTTCGGGCTGTCAAGAAGTTCTGACATTACATCCTCTGAAGCCAATTTGTCGTTGTAGTTCCTGACGCGGCCGTGAAGTCCCTACTCATGCAGAGCGAACTGGGAGAAAGGAGAGGAAAATGGATGGCCATCATGCAAGAATTCAATCTGGAGATACACCCTATGAAAATAGTCAGGGGTACAGGCTTGTCTCAGTCCATGGCAAATGTTGGTGACAATATCATCTTTCAGCAATACACAACCCAGTCTTTCTCTAACAACCCTTGGTATGCTGATACCATTTTCTTTATGCTCAACAATCGATGTCCAGAAGGAATGAATGCAACTCAAAGGAGAGCCCTGAGACTGAAGAGTTCCCATTATATGTTTAAAGGAGGGTTTCTATATAGGAAGAATTTTGAGGGAGTATACCTAAGATGCCTTGATCATCAAGAGGCCAAGTGTGTGATCTCTGAGTTTCATGGGAAACATGGCACCATTCATGGTTTTGTAGACTCTTTGGCACATGAGATCCTCATATTTGGTTATTATTGGCCCTGTGTATTCAAATATGCCCATCATCATGTGAGAACATGTCATGTATGTTAGATTTCTGCATCAAAAGAATGCCATGCAGCCATGCCATTGTATCCTGTTTACAAGGTAAGGCCATTTTCCTAGTGGGAATTGGATTTTATTAGAGTGATTAACCTGAATTCTTCTACAGGAAACAAGTTTATTTTGACTACTATTGATTACTACACAAGGTGGATAGAGGCTATACCCTGCAGGAATAGCACAATAGAGGTAGTGATCAAGTTCCTCACTGAATACATCACCACCAGGTTCGGGGTACCTTTTGCGTTGGTATGTGACAATGGCTCTTCCTTCTCTTCTTCTGAATTCATTTATTAGGCATATGATCACAAAATTGTCTTAAAATATTCTTCAAATTATTACCCACAAGGAAATGGAGTGGTAGAGTCAACCAATAAGAATCTCTTAGGGGTAATTAAGAAACTGTTAAAGCATAACCCTAAAGACTGGCATACCCAGCTGAGATTCACATTATCGGCAGATAGGACTAGGATTAATGTTGCTTTACACCTCACTATTCAAGCTGGTATATGGCCAAGAGCCTATCTTTCCTATCCATCTGCAAATACCTATCCTTGAGTTCATGCAAAAATTCTACTCTAGTGACAATAGGATAGAGGTAAGATTAGTTGCTTTGTTGAAATTAGAAGAACAAAGAGATGTTGCCTTGCAACAATTCTTTAGGCACTAGGCTGTTGTCAAACGTTGGTTTGAAAAAAGAGCCAAAATCAAATCTTTTAGGATATCAAACCTTGTGTTATTATGGGATAAATCTAGTGAAAAGAAAGGCAGTCACCAAAAGTTTGACAAACTCTAGCTAGGTCCTTATCAGATTGTTGAGATCCTAGGGGAAAATGTTTTCAGACTAAGTAGCTTAACTAGAGAACCTATTCCATTGCCTGTCAATGGGAAATTTCTTAAGCATTATTTTGAGTCATGAAGCTTGTTAATTTCTATTCTGCATGTAAGTAATTCGTTGTTCTTTATGTAAATAGCTTGTTTGTCTCCTATTTGTAAATGATTTGCATTTATGTAAATAGCTTTTGTGTTTCTGCTTGTAAATAACTCAGTTCTTTATGTGCATAATCTTTTACTCTTTGTTTGTAAATAGTTTGTTGTTTATTTGTTTGTCCTTCCTTTCTGTCTTTCCATTCCTTTGTTGTTTGGTTTTTGTTTGTTTTATTCTTTAGGGTTATCTATTCTTTCCCATCCTAAAATGGTCGGTTGTTATTTGAAGCATACTTTGGTCATTAGGAGAGAAGTGATTTAGGTATTTTCAGGTGTGCTAACTGAGTGATTTTGTCCTAAACTCTTTGCTTTATGCCCACTATCAATAAGAGTTGTGGAAATTTTTGAAAACAAGGTGCCAAGTAAGTAACCTTCATTAGCTCCTCTAAATCTGTCACAAATTATCAAGATCAGCTCCTCTTGTAAGGGTATATTTGTCTTAGGATGATAGTGTCATAAGATTCGAGTGAAAAATCCAATTTTCCAAGTGTTGTTAGGAGTTCCATGGTAGTTTTCAACCCAGATCAGATGTTAAACATCTGACATATTGAAAAAGAACTAAATGAAATATCTAAAACTCTATGAGAAAACACAAAAAAAAAAAAGAGAAAAGAAAAGAATTATCTAAAGAGAAAAAGGATTCAATATGAATGGGTGATTCCAGTATCTCTACTGAGGCTATGGACACCTGATTGGTAGTAGAGAAATTCTATGAGAAAACTAGAGGTATCTCCGTCAGGGCTATGGATGCCTGACTAGCAACAAAGCGATGCCTAGGATATCATTGCATGACAGCTAAAGGGAATCAACTCGTGTAGCTCAAATCTTGCACATTGTTGTTTGAAAGATGAGGAAAAATTTGTGAAAGGATGATGCACCATTAAGCACACACATAGATTCAAGGCTAGTTACTTTTGGCTTACATTTGAGATTTTAGCTCAACCTTGCTTGTTAAAACTGACCCAGCTGGAGTTGTGATGTTCATAAACCAGGAGTTCTTGGTGGCTGAATCCTTCAGCTTCTTGAAAATGGTTAAACCATTTTCCCAGCTGAGTCACCATTTGTTTTACCTTGCACAACCACCCCATTTTATTCTAGAACAAAATGGGTCCCCCTTCTCTTTTGGTTTTATTTCCTTTGCTTATTTTCTTTGCTCTTCAAAGTTCTTCTATTTTCTGCATGGGTTGTCTGCTGGTTTTGTTAAATTTTGGTTCTGTTTCAGATTGAGTTGGTTTTCTTCTTGCTAGAAATTGAATGACATTATCATAGGCAATAGTCTATCTTAGGATAATATATCTTATGTGATTCTAAGGACTGATGGGGACTCTGTTTTGTAGGATCAAATCACACATGTGATGATATTTTCCAAGAGAGCTCAGTTGAAATACATTCCTCAATCCAGTTGGTCATAATTTTCCTCTAAGAAGAAAGTCAGCAAGACCTTGCAGATGTCTTACCGACTACCAGTGCATTCTATTGAATAGGCGTCTATGTTGCTTATCGGCAAGACCCCAGAGATGTCACGGCGAGTGGAATTCACATATAGGCATCTATCAGGAAGAGGTCAATCATCGTCCCTGTGACTAAGAGTTTCCCATCGGCATGAAGGTCTCCTTCGGAGAAAGGTCTCGGTGAGATCTTTATGTCTCACCGACTGGTGACAGGGAGAACACATTTTGGCATGAATATTTGACTTCGGGAAGAAGTCTAGGCGACTTGTTCATGTCTCACTGACTAGTGCAAACGAGCATCCGCTTCAACATGAGTTTCCTTCTTCGGTGTATGGTCTTGCCGAGCTCCTTAAGTCTTGCCGACCACCGATAAGGATATGCATCTTGGTGAAAGAATTTCATTTGGAGAGAAGTCTTGGTGAGTACATTTGGTCTCACCAACAAAGCACAAGAAGGGATCTATTGGTATGAGGTCGTGCGGACTTTCTGACCAAAGATGTCACATTGACATGTTGCTTCATCGGCGAGAGAATGAGGCTGTCATGGTGACCAAAAGTGAGCACATAAAGGTTTCGGCGAGACATAAGGTCTACAAGATGTCTCCCCAGCAAGAGGATGTTACAATGACACATGTGGAACAAAAGAATACACATCGGCATGACTACAGAGAGGTCTCCCTAAAATGAAAAGCTCGAAAAAAGGTTGTGCTATCAGTATAAAGTCTTGTGGACGTGCTAGAGTCTCGGCAACATAGAAGGGATATCACCATAAGTCTGCCCGAAAGAAGAGGGTCCCACCAAAGGTTTCAGTTTGGCGATAATTTTTCCTTTGGCAGGAGGTCTGGCCGATAGGCATGGCGTCTCGCCGAGGGATATGGGGATTCGATATGATGTCTCACCATTGGCTATTGGTCTCCCTAAAGTGCTCAAGGTCTCGGCATAGGCTTTCGCTGAAGGATCTAAGTTCGCCATGATGTCTTGGTGAGTGCATCGGGTCTTGCCGATATGAAATAAAGGCTTCGGTGGGAGGGATTTTGCTTCGGGGTGATGTCTCCCCTTACGGTTGAAGGTTTTTCCGAAGGGTTTCCATGTTGGTATAAAGTCTCGGCAAAGAGGAAAGGTCTTGCTGACATGAAATGGTGGTCCCAGCTAGTGGAGTCTCAGTGAAAATCTGAGTTCGGCGAGATGTCCCGCTGACCAACCAGGTTCTTGCCGAAAGGAAGCTAAGCTTAGGAGGATCTCACCTAGAGGTATTGCCTTTGGAAAAGCATTCACTAACATGAGAAGTCTCATCGAAAGAGAGGAGTTAGCTCAGCTAGAATGAAGGGGAGTTCACTAAAGGTCACACCAACTCATGATGGTCACATTGAAGAAAAGGGGCCTGAGCTCAAGGAAATAGAAAAACCTCAGGGAGACTCTGAACGAATGGAACAAGTTTGGTAAGATGTATTGCCGACCCGATGATGTCTTAGTGACAGGAGAATGCTATCAGGGGAGCTCACTGGGAAAGGTTAACTCTCAGCAAGAGGTCTCCCCGACCATGTGATGTCTTGCCGATAGGAAGGGAACCCCACCAAGGAAAATGGAGCTCAGAAAAATGGTCATGCCTTCGTCGTAAGGTCTTGGTGAAGAAAGGAAGTCATGCTGAAAGGAAGGAGGACTCAAAGAAAGGGGAGTAAGGATGGACTCGGGGAGATGTCTCCCCAAAGGTGATGGTATTGACGAAGAGGGTTGGTCTTGCCAATATAGAATGTGCTCGCTGAGAGGAGAAGGACTTCACCATGTGGTCTTGCTGAAAGCATGCAGTCTTCCCGATAGGTTTTGTGAGCTCAATATGACTTCTATAGCTCGCTGAAACGTCTCACCGATTGACCCGTGTCATGCGAATAACTGTTGAAGGATGAAATTGCATTGAGAAGACACCGGTGGTGTCTCACCGACATGTGATGCCATTCAGACCACATTTGACTACCTGACAAGCTCACATGGCGTATGCATGACCAATCAAAGGAAGCTAAAAAAGTGACTCATTGGTCCCTTTGACCGATTGACTATCCCTGTGAATGAAAGACCAATAGGATGCAAACGAGATGGATTCATTCTGAGATCAGGGAGGTGATGGATCGGCTTGGGTGAAATGTTCAAATCTATAGGGAGGCCCGATGGTGCTTCCAGAAGACAGTCAACGTGCAGAGAAGTCCAGCACATGAAGGAGGCCATAAGAATGAAGAGACTATGACTCACAAGGACAGTTGTAGTAACCACTGGCAGAGGTAGATCAGTATTAATGGTGATACTTTGGAACATTCAAGGTGACCCCAACAGAGTTCAAAGGTGGACATGAAGAAAAAGAGTAAATGCTACAGCTGCAAAAGATCTAAGGTCATCCAGAAAACAACCTTTCATCAATATGGACAGCAGAGCTTCACATTGAATGCAACATTGACTCTCTTCAAAAGATCTGAAGGCCGACTCTCCTGGGAGAATATTTTTGTAAGCCCTAATGTAGGGGACAACACGTTCCTTTTTGGTAAGCTCTGTATAAAGGGAATTCTGGCCTTTTTGTAAAGTTTTAGAAAAAAAAAAGGGAGAAAAAGAGAAGATACAGTGTTAGAACAAATTGTTAGAATAAAATCTAGGAGTGAGTTAGTTAACAAAAGGAGATAGAGTTGCATCCTGATTCTTAGTAATGGGAGCTCCTTTTTTCTTCTTTTTTAGCAGTTAGATTCAGTATAGACTGTAATCTATTTTCCAAGTTCTCTTAGTGTAAATGGAAACAATTTGGAGTCATAGATTCTCTGTACACTGGTGATTGTGCCAGCTTTGTAAATATTGCTTATCTGTTTCACTAGCAGTAGAAGCAATCAGATTGAATCTACTTCATATTGTGTTCCAGGGTGATATTTGTTTCAAGTTAATCATTTGATTTGTGAAGCCTTCAAGGATGAAATTTTATTTTGTGTTTTATTTAAATGGTAACTTAAAATCTGTTATTTGAATTAGCACTATGAATGAAAGAGGCTATGTGTTAATCACAAGTTTACTTTTATATGTAGTTTTAGTTAACAAACCCCTTGAAAGGTAGCAAGTCTGGTTAATTCGGATGAAGTATCATTCTTTTCTGTCTCAAATCTCTGATCCATCTTTTTGTTGTTTCTTTAAAAACCCAGTTAGAGCAAGTTTAAGTTTATGTTTGATCCCAGTATAGTCCAGAAGCTCAACACCAGCAAGCTCCTTGAACATTACTGTTACATTGACCACTGAGGGACATCAGCATAGTTGAGAACCAACTACATAGACCTTGGGAGCTAAGATATCCATGTGATCACCTTTCTCTTTCAGGAGAAACAGAGTAGCAATATTCTATTTGCATGTTGTTGTGCCACTTGGACTATCAACATATCTCTTACCCCTCTTACATCTCAACCACATGCATTAACTATGCACATTCTCTAAAATGTGCTCGAACTTCACCCCTTAGATTTTGAAAAATGTCATAATCTTATTGAATCTCCTTTAGTCCCACATTCCTCCAATCTCTCCATTCTTCAACCCTTCAACATATAAATAGAGGCCATTTCTACTTGAAAGTGATCCACAATCAAGTATGCATTTGCACTATAGGCACATTTCATCTTGCATTGTATCAGACTTTGTTCATTATCATTGGAAACTTATCAAGGGGTTGGGAAAGGGCATCCTCTTCACATCAAAGGAGCACCACTCCCACTATGGGATAGGTTTGCACATGCTTTTATATGTTTTAATTGATTTTCTTTGGTATTTCATGGTTTTGTTTGCATATCTAGTATGTTTAGATATCTCATAGGAGTACTTGATTTGGTTTTCTTATTTTTCTAACAACACTAATGTTTCTTTTTCTTTGAAGCAAAGTGCAGATTTAGTGCTTACACTAACCTCAAAAAAAGGCTGACATAATAATTATTTTATTGAGTCTCACCCCTCAGATATATGGCTTTCTATTTTGTGACTAAACATTAGATGAACATAACTTTGTCATTTGACAAGATATTTATAAGTTTCTTTAAGCCAAATTTTTTGTATAGGCTACATGCTAATGTATGTGTACTTATAATTTCATGCTCCAAATATTTTATTTTATCAAAAAATATAAATAATGTTTTTATTTTGTGATTTTAAATCCTCATATCTTCTTATGAACTCATATTCTAGTTCTATATTTTTAAAGTGGGGGATTTTATACACTCAATAATTATAGGTCTTTGCTTCCTATTTTGGGCATTGAAAAATATTCTAAAATAAATTTATAATTAGTAAAATATATTTGAATAAACTACTGCACACTATACCTATTAAGTGTTAATTGCACTAAATATTAAATATAGGGTTTTAAATGGGGATATTGTATTTATCAAAACACAACTTTTTATCTTAGATAATTCATTATAATTTTTTTATATTAAAGTATACCATTTCATTGTCAGATCACATTCATATAACTATTTTAGATAGAAAGGGTCAACAATCAATACATTGTCTAGGATTTATTACCCTATCTCCTTGGGTTTCATCCGAGCATAAGACTAATTATGAATAATGTATGGTTAAAAAATAATTATTATTTACATAGTGCCTTTGCATTACTTAGAAAACTATTTCATAGTTGAATGAAGATCATCAAAATTCAAATAATATTTTTTTTTTGTTGGAGAACCTTGCACATATGGATTCAATACTACTCAATGAATTTACTAGTGTTCCTTATAATCCTAAAATATTATATATCATTATTCATACTGAAAGATATGATCTAAATAGATCATAATATGACTAGTAGTTACCTAACCCATTGAGTTAAAAAGAAATGTATTAGGATTTCACTGTATCATATCAGTTTTAGAGAGTTTAATGTTGTCTCTCCAAAGGAAGCTAGTAATTCCATTAAAAATTCCATTAAATAGATACAATTTATTGTGATGAATACTTATGTGATGGGAGAAACAAGGATCTATGTCATAAATCACAACTTATCCCATCTAACATTTAGGGACACAAAATCCATCATTAAAGACCACTTGGATATTATCTAGAAAGGAAGAGCTAGAATAGTTGATCAAAGTTTTGGTAACTTTTTGCTAGTGTGAATAATTAATTTATTCACTATACTTAAGTATAATTAGGTATATGAGGTTAGACAACATATTATCTAAAAAAATGTGTAACATTTAAACCTCTAGAGGTTACCGAATTATTTGGTTAACCAAATTCATAGACCTTTTTGAGGTTGGAAACATTTCCATCTCACCTCAAAGGTCACTCAACACTTGACACACAAGGTTGATGACTTGTTCATAGAGGTTGTTTGTTTGCAAACTCTAGGTTTTCCTATGGTTGACACCTATAAGATAGTTGTCTACTCATTTGTGCCACTACATGGGGCATTTGTCAATTCACCTCATAGGTGGATTGCCTCATCCTTTCCTATATATGCAAGGCATTGTATTCATTACATTTTGGTTCACTAAATACAATCTATGCATTGTTGTTCATTTTGCTTGTTATTTAATGTCCTAGATATCCCTAATTTATAATATGGTATCAGAGTTGGGTGGAAATACTTGCAACCCTCTATTCAAAAATATTTATTGTAATTTATTTGATTTACATGTTCTTGTAACTTTGTATTGACCAATTGGAATGACCCCACCCCTATTTTGGATTTGGCATTTGACATTGTAGAGGTAAATAGGCATAATTCATGTTTCATTTATATGTGTTTACAAGTGCTAATAATTCACACGAAATTTAAAGTGGCTTCTCCAAATGATTTTGAGGCATTTGCATCCCTATCTCTAGTGTCAACCCAACACTTGCATAGACTGTGAACTTGGTCTTGTTCATTGATTGTCTATTAAATTTTAAAAATTGATTCACCTTGAACAAAATTGAAATGTTACTTCGCATTGGTCGCTTATGGTTGTGTAAAGGCACCCATATCCATACAATTTCATGTCACATCTCCACACAGTCATGAGGCATCAAATTTCCAAGGAGAAATCACTCACACAATTAGTCCAAGTTGTGGGTTCATGAATTGATCAACCCAAATGAAGGATCAATTTTGCTAGACTCATGATTATGGTGTGGGAAATGGACAGGTTGTATCATATATAGATGTGCATCAGCTCACAATTACCTACATTGTTTCTTCCTAGATGATTCAATCTATGTTAGGAATAATGCATAATGGGCTATGTGGTGGGAATTATAGGTAGGTTGTGCGGGGGCCATTCCTTATCTCTAGTGGCATTGTACCTTGTCTTTGGTGAGTCTGAGCTTTGGGTGCAACTACACCCCTTTCATTTATGGACCATGTTCAAATATCTATAGATTTCTAGCTATCACAACTCATCAACCCAATCAAACTAACATAGTCAAAGCTACGACATGATCCTCCACATCAGTGCACTCGTCCCTTGATAACCATAGTTAGTTGACTCCAAACAACTTCCAATGGAAACTTAAATGGTATTTGAATCAATAAAAACCATTTAGCTCACCTATAAACACTTTGGCACAATTATTGCAACCCTTTTTATGCTCATGATACTCGTTATAGTGTTTGATTACACATAAAAGTTTGTGAAGAAGTGGGTAGTTTCTTTTGTCATAATTGACAAAAGAGAGTTGAAATTTGATTTTTACCTTAGTTAAAAATTTATGAAAGAGAAGTTATTTTTTTATTTTACAATGAATTTGGTGTTCATTGTGCTTCTTATTTTATCTCCTAGATCTCCCTAATTTCTAATACTTTTTTGTTGCATCAAGATTGGATCTCATTTAGAATTGATGAATGTCATATAATAATGAACTAGATTAATGATGTACATACAAAAACTAATGGAATTACATAAATTTTTTATTAGATTAAGACTGGAAGGGCTAGTTCCCATTTCAAAATAGTTATTAAGGAAAATTAGGGGCTCACGAGAAGTGAAATTCCCAACAAACTAAAGAAAAACATAAAACTTAAAACATAACAGATCGACCAGTAAACATGAACATAGAAAACACAAAAAAAGACCAACAAAAGACCACATAACACATATAGGTCTCCCAACAACTTGAGACCATTGATCACCTTCCACTCCTAGGTGAGGAAGTGGGGCTTCGCCTCAAAAGATAGAGGACCTTTATGCACAGTCTGAGTGCTCGTTGCAACATCCAGAGCCAAGCTATCCTCTTCCTTCCCTTTATTTTGCTTGTGACCATCATCACATAATTCCTTAGCCACCATTTTCCTTGGCCCTTTATAATTTATTTTTGGAAGAGATGAATGGTGATGGAAATGTTCTTCACAATCTCCATACATAAAGTTGTAGAACTAAAAAACAAGAAAAAATTACATAGAATAACAGTGAAGAGATAGAGGAACTTGACATTAAAATATAAGATGAGTTTAGCTAGTCACAGGCATGGGTGCCCTAGATTGGAAAAAATTCCTTTTTCAGATCTTTGAATAGATCTCAATAGGCTATAGTTTTTAGGTCTTTCCTTCTAGGTTTCAGCTTCAAAACATCATCTGTCAATAAATAATTTGTACTTCCCTAATTTGTTTAAATAGGAGGCTTGAATATTTTATCTTTTAATTAGGCCTTGAATCTCCTTCAAAATTTTCTTTAGATCTATCACTTGCACACAAGAAAGGAGAGAAGGATTAGTGCTATTTAGGGGATTTCCTAAATTAAACCTCATTTTTGTGTTCCCACCTCCACAATGGCTATGATGATGTAAAGAGTGCTTTCCCTCAATTGGGTAGAGGAAAATGGATAAAAATAAGTGATAAATTAATGAGTGTTTAAATTTAGAACTTAGATATACTTTCCTTGATGGACTAAATTCATTTTACTTATCTCATATAAGGAAAATTGGATGCTTCATTGAAGATCATGTAATTTTATTACTCACAATAGTAATGATCACACAAGAATGAACAATCTTACTCAAACTTGATGTTTTTCTAATGAAGATCTTGAATGTTAAAAAGTGCTATAAATATTGCTTATTCTTCTCATAATTTTATTAGTTGTTCAAATGGTTAAAATAAATTATATTATATTCATTTATTCATTTCTTGTAGAATTGGTTATGAAAAGCAACCAAACAAAATTTAAATTTGTAAATACAAAAATGCTGACAAAAATATATTTAAATTTGAGCGAAAATAGGCTTTTCAAGCGCATGGGCACCCTAGATGAGACCTATTTTGGGGCTTTTAATATCATTAAATAAATAATTAAATATGAATTCCCAATTATATCCTAATTTAAAAAAAACAAAATTATAAGCACAATCAAGTCCAAGCACATAGTCTAGGAGCTAAACCTAGTGTGAAATTGTTAAGGTAGATAGTTTATGACACTACACTTAGCCCTCAATTTAGTGAGAGTATGAACTTATGCTCATTATCACACCAAAGTAAGGAAAATTCAAGAAGTGCTTGTTCATCAAGGCATTGAAGAAGTAAGATGACATTGAATCTAGGGGTGCGCTAGCACCTAGGCTCAAGATCCTACTAAATGATAATATGTAGATAAAGGAACACACATAAATGAGATACAATACAACAAGAGGGACATCACAACTAGGCATAAGGCACATGCAATGAAAACAAAAAACCAATTAATGAAAACAAAAATAATACAAGAAGAAACACATGATATGCACAAGGCATTAAAAAACTAAACACATGAAATTCACTAATAAAACAAACCAAAGACATGAGGAAAAATACATAAAGAAGAAAAAACCACAATCATAAAATCCCAAACACAATGTTAGTACACTAAAAAGGATTTGAGTCAGTAAGGTATAGAGACCTTAGTTTAATTTTTTTTCTCAAATGCCAAACATAATCCATTGAATATAATGTTAGACGTGATAGCATTCTCATAAGACCATCAAGTTATATTATTCTAAGTCACTCATGAGCTACATAGATCGAATGGCTACCTAGTTTTGTTATGCTAGGTGACTCATGAAATACATGGCTCCACTAGAAAGAAATTTTTGTTATGCTAGGTGGCCATGTAAATATGTTCAAGTTCATAGGCCAACAAACTTCATTATTCTAGGTGTATATTAATTATGCTTCAATGAGAACATAAGGGTTTAATATCATGGGGGAAATTTATTGTCACAAGGATCAAATCACCTTAGGGTGTGTATAAAAAATTAACATCATGGGGGATGGATTGCCAACCACACTTTAGGGGGTGTTATAAATAACACCACCACAAAGTGAGTACACAAAAAATTTGACAACCACACTTCAAGGAGCATTACTCAATACTACCACTAAAGAGGGGAACATCAATGAAAATGAAAAATCAAACCTCAAGGAGTATTATACATGATAACACCACTAAAACAACATAAATATGGCATGAAGGGCCATGCTCTAGGGAATATTATGCATAATACCACCACTCATAGGGAACAAACGTGGAATGCAACCTCGTTAGATGCAAAATACAAGACAATGAATGGGGGAATATGCCCACACTAAAAATGTTAGCATAGTTTCTATGCTAATATTTTAAGGAAACAAGAGATGAAGAGGGGATATTTAAGAAGGATACACATTGTAATGCCAAAAGTTATACCCTATGAAATTTTACATTCCATAGCCTCCCATTTTTCTTAATTAAATTCAATAATGTAATTTACCCTTCACTTAATATTATTTTTTTCCTTAACCCTTTAATTGTCGACCGTTATAGTGAACTTTTACCATGGAATACCACACATAACGTAGATGTTTATGCACCACACAAACATTTCAAAAAGATTCCTAACTATATATCCATTTAGACATTACACTTCCCAAGCACCCACGAATTGCAACACCTCTACAACTTGCAGACACACCGAAAATACCCATTTGCATGAAACCTCCCATTTTACTATTCTATTCAGTCTATTCAATCTCTCACTTATTCCTACTCATTCTTCTTCATCTTTCACTCCTTTTCTACCATTCTCTCATGCTCCCTTACATCTTGGCTCTCTCCACCAACACTTTGTTTCTCTTGGCACATATTGGTTGTTGAATTTTCTTCCT
Organism: Sequoia sempervirens; assembly: GCA_007258455.2. Classification (NCBI taxonomy): domain Eukaryota; kingdom Viridiplantae; phylum Streptophyta; class Pinopsida; order Cupressales; family Cupressaceae; genus Sequoia; species Sequoia sempervirens. The sequence continues at coordinate 51,180 of VDFB02116564.1, read as the reverse complement.
TTCAGCATCACCGTCTTGCTAAAGGAATGGGTGAAATAAAAATATGGTGTCTCATTTTTTTCCCAAGATGGACATTTGCATCAATATTTATAACTGAATTTTTTATCTTCTAAGACCTATAACAACTAAACCGGTAAGAATTTGAAGATGATGTTAACTAGTGATTTGTGGCAATTTGTGTGTAGATTCTAAATATATATTTTTTTAGAAAAATTAAAAATAAATCATGAATCTTTCAACATCTCCTTTAGTAAATAGCTTTAAACAAAAAAATAAAACATTTTCATAAAGTAATGTTTATGCCATAGAACATAATTTTTTTCTATAAAGGATAAAATTCTAATTTTTGAAATATAGATTCTCAACATCAATATCTAGGGAAAGGATATTTTTCATAATTTTTTGTTAAATGTATTTTTCTAATTAAATTTTGAAGTCAATATAACTATAATTTGGACATGTGTGTGTGTCGTACAACCTAACTTCTTGTGTATATATTGAAATCTATTTTTTCTTTTTTTAGTGGAACAAAGACATCAATACCTAGGGAAAGGGTGTTTTTTGAATTTTTTTACAGCAATTTACTATGTTTTCACCTCTATAGAATGAAGAGCTTGATGTTCAAAGAAAATCCTATGTTTAGTAAAACTTAAAAATTAAATACAAGATAAAACTATACTTTTTGGAAAGTTCATTTTGAGGGCTACAATCTTGCAAAAGATCATTTCTAAATGATATTATTTAATCCCTCAAAAGGTAAAGTAAACGTGTTTTTTTGTCAACATTTTGATAGGTGTGAAGGAGACTTGATTGTGGGTATGATTTAATACTAGAGGGGTTTTATCCAAGGGGGTTTGATCTAAGGGGCTCTTATCTATTCCTCTTCAATTAAAACCCTTTAGATAGAACCTCTCAAGGATAAAATCATTATTATTTTTCTAAAAATGGTGATTTTAGGTAAAAATCGCCATGTCCTAAAAGTGAGACACACTATTGTGGTAGCACCCAAAGGGTAACTACATTTTTTTACATTGCATTGTTTCCTTCATGTTCAGTAGCATATTGTTATTATTATAGAACATTTATTATCTTTATCTTATATATCTATTTTCTTGTCTATTATCTTTTCTATCTCTCTATCTGTTTGTCTGTGGAGGTGGGAACACCTATGTAGGGGTTTGAATAAGGCAAGCACTTAAATAAACCCCAACCATTTTCTTGTTTCTGTGTGTGTAAATATTGAAGGTGAAACATTACAGGAGGTTTCAATCATGGGCCTCTTGTAAGTCTCTTTTCTTTTTTTTCATTTCTATAATTTATTTTACATCCCAATTAGTTTATGATTTATATCATTATTCTCTTATTTCTATTTTTTAATCATTTAAATATGTTTTTGAGATTTTAGTCACCAAATAGTTAGTAGGCCCATCATTGTCTCTTTTAGTGAACTCTATTTTTGGTTCATACAAGAGTACAATGAACCGTAGGGACATCCACACATCACACTATGGTCCTTGGCTAAGAGCCCATATTTTTGTTCATGAGACCTCTGAATCCTACTCTTTTGGTCCCTAAAACTCTCATCTCTTAATTCATCATAAAACATAAAATATAAACATATTTCCTTGTATTCCTTTTTTGTCACAGGTATGTGCAAGATCATCATAGAAAAAACAGGCCCTTAAGTGGCAAAAAATTTAGAAAACTCAGAGTTAGGCAACTTGACATAAAAATTTGAATAAGTTATCTATATTATTTAAAAAATATGTAAGAATGGAATATGTAGCAAATTGAATGTAGTTTCTAAGCTACTATTTTATTTTATTTTTAATCTATTTGGTGAAAATTTGAAATTTCAATGCAGTAGTACTTAAATTTTAGGGAAAAAATAAGAAGTAGGTGTCTATCTGACCACCCTAACCACAATAAAATGATAATATATTCTTATAATATTTTAGACATAAGTAGACAACTCATGTCCAAATGTGATGCATATTTTTTTATATTTTTTTTCCAAATAAATAATTAGTTATGATTTTGTTATTACAACTTTAAAAATATAAAACATATCTAATATAGATTTAAATTAAACTTAGAATTCAATTTTTTTTTTTTAGTCCTATGAGTAATGTGAAGCATAGAGATGTGGTGCATGTTTTGGATTCAAAAATGCTGATCTTGTTTGAAAGCTATACAGATGTTTTTCAATCGACCTATCAATTAGCACTTTAATTAAATAATTCAAATAGAAAATGAATAATTATTTATTAGAGATTCAAAGTAAGAATAATTTATATTGGTGGAAGTTGAATATCCTTCAAAACCCTTTTCATTTCATCAATTTTGGGTAAAAAAAGTTGTCAGCCACATACCCTACAAATACCCATTATATTGCCACATTTTGGCCCATCATGATCCTGCACATACCCTCACCTAATATTTGGTCCTTAAGGTAGTCGAGGAAAATTTCCCTTTAGGGAGGTGTCAAATTTCCTCTACATTTTGGTGAACTTGACATGAACTATCTTAACCCTAGTCTTTTGTTGAAAATTTCTTCTCTTTTTTGGATGTTTGTTGGATTGAGTGTTGTGACAATTTTATGAGTTTCATAACCTAATACACTACTTCTACGGACATAGTTAGAAAAGGCTATCGACCCTTATATATGGGTTCAATAAGATATTTTAGTCCACCCCATTTTGGTCTTGTTTTTGATCAGTTCACTATAGGGCTATCACCTAGCTATTCTCCCCATTTTGATTCCATTCATTCATTAATAGACGTTCATGGAAATTGTCAACCAAACACTCATTTTGGCTTTGCTTCTCTCATAGATTGTGATTCTACTCTCAAGGTCCCATTTGGAGAAGATCTAGTCCTTCAATGAGAGGTTAAAAGAGTTTAATGATGTTCTAAAAAATTATAACACATACATTGAAACTCCCCTTATCACTTATGGTCTGAGGAACCTTCTTATCTTAGAATACAAAGGTCTTTAGTTGCTTCGAGGGATAACTAATCTAGTAAAAAAAAATTTCCCTCATAAACTTCAATACTAGGCCACACTCAAGATATCCAATCTAAAAACACTAGTACACAATTGTATGCTCTAATTCTAGGAGTGTTCATGCATATGGTAGACACTAGTCCTTTTGTACTTTCTTTCACCACTACTAATAATATAAATATTGTGCCTTTAGATGGTCCTAGATTTAGATTGAATCATGTCCATTTGGGATATAGGATCTCTATATCTGGAACATGAGCCTTCACCACCTCAACTAATCAGGATCCATTAAAACTAATCTTGTCTTGAATGCTTTGCTACAAAAAAATGGGATGATTGAACGGAAATTGGCCAAGGTGGATAGATCTAATATTCAATCCATATTGAAACCACACTATCACTATAGTACTTTATCCCTCATTATTCAAAATGTCCCCATCTCTCAATGGATGGAAATCCCAAAGGTTGATAAGTATAGTGGTAGAGGTGACTTATAGATCCATGTCTTGTCAAATTTACCACCATGTGTATTGATTTCTTCCATCAAGATGCTTGTTTAGTTAAATATTCTTGTGATCCCTTAAGGATTCCATGTTGGATTTGTTATGCTCACTTCCTAACAACTCTATCTTCTCCTTCAATCAATTGATTAATCAGTCTTACAATAGTTCTAAGTAAATATCAAGCTGAAAATCACTTTTTCTTATCTTTTCCATTGTAAGAAGGGGACACATGAAAAAGTTATTGATTTCATATCTTGATGCCAATCCCTATCTTCTCAATTCTCTTACATCCTATTGAATTTTGATGTTTAGTGTGTGTTCATCAAAAATATAATACCGACCTTGAGAGAAAAGGTTCTCATGATGAAGTATCCTTCCTTTACCCATCTATGTGGTGTATTGAGAGAATAACAATAGATAGTGGTGTAATACAAGTATCCCTCCTCATCCTTTGATCCTTATAATAGGTTATTCGTGTCTACCTCTAGTAAGCCTAAAAGAAATAAAATATTAGCAAATATGGTTTTCATTCCTACCAAAAAAAACTCTGTGGGATGAAATAAATTATTCAAAAAATATTTTGGAAATTATTAAAAGAAGGTTTAATCTCCTAAAAATAAGATCATTGTCTGAGTCTTATCCCAGCCAGTATGATGCAAAAAAGTTTGGTTAATACCACTGCATCCTTTTTCATGATATTGAACATTATGTGCATCTTAGACATGCCATCCAAGACCACATAGATAGTGGTACCATGTGACTCGATGGTAAGAGATAAAAATAAAATAAATCTGTAGCCAAGCCTAATAACCAGCTACAAATATACATAGAACCTTTCCCTTCTCATTATGAAAATTTGATAACATTTACCTCTTCATCTACTAATCCTAGCCCTAATGTGTATGTGAATATGGTCTTGTTAACTTCTATTCCTCCATCAGGTCATGTGGAATTTTTTTTGACATAACCTTCACACCACATGACTTTCCATTGAATAAGGAACCTTCTTTGCTTTACATTTTGGCTCATTTCAATGGAAATATCATAATCAGTGTTATGGTTGACCTTTCTAGTTAGGTCATTGTTATTATGGAGACCCTCTTTCTTAATAATCTACATAAGGACAAGTATGAAGAGTTAAAGACCATAGTCCATACTTATGATGGAATTTCCATACCTCCCATTGGTTCCATTTATTTATCAATCCTTGTTGGGCCTAAATTTGTTGATGTCGCGTTTATTGTGATACATGAATATGACTTATTTAAGGTAAGACAAGGCATTCCATGGATAGTCTCTATAAATACAGTCACTTTTATTATCCATAAATGTTGAAAATTTCCCCAAGACAACATAGTGCATACTATGCTAGACACTAGATATAAACCATTGGTGTCATGTGGGGGATTCTCTCTAGATCATTGCTTGGTCCACCCTATTAGAACTTTACTATCACATGGATATTTATTCTACAGGGCCTACTATAGGTACAAGATGGGAGTTGTGGCCCCTAATTTTGTTTTCCTACCTTCTTCTCATGCAATTTCCATGAAGGCTTCTATGCATATGCAACAATGTTCCCTATCCTTTTCACCTTCCTCTATGAAGGCTAAGGAAAAGAAAGATCCCAAACATAGACCTTCTTCCTCTTCTATGACTTCACAAACCTTGGTGGTGTTTTTAGTAACTTCTATTGTGCACAACACATGAAAGGGAAAGAAACCCATGTTGTGGAAGTGTAAGTCACAAGACTTCCAACTCCTAATATTTCCCACAATTCTCTAACCCACCTATTGGAACTATAAAAATATGACGATTTTACATACTGTTCACATTCATAATTTTCCAAATAAGTCCCACCGTGAGCACATTTTCTCCATTTTTCCCATATAGCCCCAAAAATTTCATCATGTCTCGAATAATTCACATCATGGTCCCTATCGGCATGATAATATCAGGGTCTCCCCGATCCATTTTTTTTATAAACATCTGTGTTTCCTATCGGCAAGATGTTTCTGATGTCATGGCAATTGGATTTCATCTACTGGAAGCTATCGGCAAGACATTTTCATTGTTTTGACAACAGAAAGGGAACATATCGGCAGGAGTTACACCATCAGAATGACGTCTTATCGATTACATTATGTCTTGCCGACCGGTATATATGGAGATACATCGGACAGAGTTACGACATCAATATAAAGTCATAGCGAACCCTTTTGGTCTCATTGACTAACACATTGAAGGATTTCTTTGGCCAAACAATTTGTCTTCGGTGTGAGATCATAACGAATTCACATTGTCACACCGACCGGTGGCAGGAGGATGCGTATATCGGTAAGAGTTAAAGTTTTCGATGTGTGGTCCTAGCAAGTGACCTTCGGTCTCACCGAAATTACACAAAAGGTTTCTATCAAAGGGTCTCCATCGGTGTGAGATTGATATTTTCTTGGCGATTAAGGTGAGCTCGTGGGTTTTCGGTAAGACACAGGATAATCTACTAAGTGTCTCCCCGACTATGCATTGTCTTAGGAAAGGCGAACGAAAATACATCTCGACGAGAGTGTACTTTTGTCTCAGCGACTCAAAATGGATGAAGACTTTCAGAAAGACATAATATGCTCTACGAGAGGTCTCCCCGATATCATAATGTTACAGCGATACATGTAGAATGAAAGAACACATCTCGGGGAAACATAAAGTAATCTATATGACGTCTCCTCGACTTTGATTGGTCATGGCAAAACACAAGGAACTAAGGGGTGACTGACATCAATTTAATTGCCTTCGGCATGACTGTGATATGTCTTGGTGACTATTCCACTGTTGATTAATAAAATTCAAATGTTGTTGGATGACATGAAATGAGCCCGAATTTAGGGGTAGGCCGACATGGGTCTGAAAGTGATATTTTTCTAATACTGGTGTATAAATATCCATTTTGTAATTGTAAAATGGGATCAGATTAGATATTCGATACAGTAGATAGGAAAAATGGATACGGTAGAATAAAAATTTCCAGAATAGAGACTATGATGCATGATTTCAAAATGGAGATTTTAATGGGAATCAGTTGATGTTGTAGCTCATTTCTAGTGTCAATTGTCTATTGAATTTATTGAAAGTATTACTAAGTTGTCTCCAAGATTGATGCTTTCTGGTTATTTAAATTTATATAACAAGTTTATTTTTAGTTTATCAGTGCACATTTGTTGTATTTGTGTGGTTAATTAAATGGTTCTTTCAAGGAGAGATTAAATCCTTTTGGTTGATCACAGTAATCAGGGAAATTCATCTGGATTATTAAAGAAGAAATTAGTAGTCACATTCTTGCATGTTTATACAAGTTATAAACAAAACATATGCCAAAAAAATTGATTTTTCTCCAGAAATAAGTTGCCCATTTCTATTTCATTTGACTCTGCACACCCAAATAAGGCACTAGTCTCTACATTTCACCATTTAGATTCATTCATTTTCTTTACATCTGTTAACTAAACATATTAGGATTTAGTCTTGAATATTGTTATACAATATATACCAAATTTAATTTTATTTGTCCACTCTCATTTTCCATCGTGGACAAATCACTGCAAGAGAGAAGATCATAAGTCAAGTCTGCTGCATTCATATAGGTACACCTACCTAGGTCTAGCAGCACCTAAAGCATAGAAGGTCTAAAGCATATGACCTTGTCTGTTACCCTAAAATGTATCAAGAGTTTGACAGCCTCTTGAGGCATTCCGCCTGCATTTTTCAGAGCTAACAAATTGGCGACTCTATTGAGGATACATTCAAAATCAAGGCCTTAATCATAGAGTCAGAAACCTTGTATGAACTCCGTTGGGAATAAGAAGTATCAAGCATTTTCTCACTTTTAGGAAAGTGAGTGGTGACTCTAAAAGAAACATTGCAAACATTGCATCTATTCAAACATGAATGGAAGAAGATCTGAATACATGGGAGGTCATACTGGAGCTCCTACTGGCAGCAATAAGTGGACACACAAAGATGACAAGGTTGATAAGGGAAAATGGATAAGTGAGGATATGTGCCTAACAGATAAGGAAAAAGCATCAAGAGAAAATTGTGAAACATATGATCACTATGATACATGGAGAAACAATTCAAGTGCAGAGCCTTCTACCCTAGAGGATCAAAGAAATCCTTTCTCTTTTCTCGATCCTTAGAAATAGGCTGAGTTTAGAGCTAGACTGGAGGCTGAATGAATCAGAATTTAGCATGAATATGATCAAAAGATGAAAGGTAACCAAAATGAGTTTATTGATCATGAGCTTCCTGAGGAGGTAAAAGCACGGTTGGAATTACAAGAGAAGAAGATAGAGGAACTAGAGGCTAAATTGCAGAAAGCCCAAATTACTGATTAGACAGCTGGTTGCCCCCCAAAGTATGTGCCACCTTATAAGCAGGGTAATCATGGTGCAGGGCCTTTTGATCCACTAGTGTTTCCTCACCATCAGACAGGGAATCACTATAGACAGCCAAATCATCCACCTCACATTCCTACTCAGCATATAAATATGTAGCCACCTCATAGTCAACATTATATCCCATATCATTATACACAATACAATAGTCTGCCATACCAATATCAATATCCACCCAACCCTCCCCCTCACCGGCATACAACAATGATCAGATAGTTTGATTTAGCAGGTTTTCAATTATACCCTTATCCTATGGATAGCAGATGGAGAGGTCTGGTGCCTAAGTTTATAGGGAGTAATGCAATTACTGCTGAAGAGCATTTAAAGAGTTTCAACGCTTTCATCCAAGACATAGATGTGTCATATGAAGATTTACACATGAGGTTGTTTATGATGTCACTTACTGAAGATGCTAGGGATTGGTTCAATAGTTTACCAACATTCTCTATTAATTCTCTATAAGGATTTCAGGATAGATTTCTTGAGCAATATGGGAATCTAAGTGCACCAGATGCTGCTCTTCATGAATTGATGCGAATTCAGAAAAATCAGAATGACTCAATTTATGATTTCAACCAAAGATTCAACAAGTTGTAGAATAAAATACCTCCTGGATCAAGGTTGATAGATTATGTAGCATTGAGTGTTTACTTGAATGCATTTGATCCTAAAATAGGGTATGAACTGAGAAATAGATTCCTGAGAGATTTGGCTGAAGCACAGAAAATAGCACTGACAATTGAAAACAACAGGAAGGCTGTTGGGATAGTCAGTAAAAGAGACAACCCTACAACTCCTCAGCAAAGCAACAATTATCAGTACAAACAGGAGAATACATACAGAAATGAGAGGTCGAGGTTGCATGATATGCCTTATAATACAGACTAGAAGGATGGGAAACCTATAATAGCTAGGCCTCGAAACAAAGAAACTCCTGATCCATTGAGCAAGAAGGGAGCCTATATGGTAAGTAACAATTATTTTTGTGAAGCTTGTGATAAGCCACATTCCCCAGATTATTGTGTTGTAGCCCAAAGAATGCAAGAAGAGGGAATGTTGATGAGAAATAGTGGAGAAGATCACACAGTGTATTTAACTTCAAATACTTTTTACCATGTTGAGGAGAGGTACTCATCTTCAGAAGATGAAGGTTATGAGTATGATGTTTCAAATTAGAGATATAATGTCCATATGGTTGAACAGCAGATCCTTTCTAACTTTGAAGAAGATTATACATAGCCACATCCTGTTGAAATGCCTACTCAATGTAGTATGAGGAGACTTACTAAAGAGGAGATAGAGAGGCTAACTATTGCTGTAGTTGAGGAAGCAAAGAGTACATACTAGTTGAGAAATAGAACAGTAAATGAGAAGGAAGGTGTCCCTAGGGGAATCTTCATGAAGGAACAGAAAGTGACACAAGGAATTGTGAAGAAGCCAGAAAATAAATAGCATGATAAAAGTGAATAGAGGCCTATCCAAAAGGGGGAAGTGAAGGAATTACACAAAGAGATGCAAAACCCTGACCAACCTAGTAAAAGAGAAAAGGAAGAAAATAAAGGAGAAATGTCAGAACAGAAGAAAATTGTTAACCTTGGTGGAGGGCTCTTCTTTTGACTTCACTCAAGCATTATCCTAGGTAAAAATGTATGTTCCACTACTTGAAATAATGAAAATTAAGGAATATAGAGATAGTGTTGTTCAATTGATAAAAAATGGAAACAAAAAACATATGAATTCTAAAAATAGGGTAGCTATTAAAGTAGTCAACAGATAGGAGAAATTAAATATCCTAGAAGTTTTTTTGAGTGATGTATTAACAACTCCCCCACAAGTTGATCATTTTTTCACTACATTGCTTATAAACAACAAACAACTAAGGAATTGCATGATAGACTTTGGTGCTGCTATAAATATCATGCCAGTAGGAGTTATGAAGTAGCTTGGCATGTGGGTTGATACATATGAAGGGAAGTGTTATGCAATGGATAACAGACCTGTTCCTGTGGTAGGCATTATGAGAGATGTTAAAGTCAAACTGGCTACTTATCCACAGTTGGCTTATAATATAGATATAATAGTAATTGATACCCCTCCTTAGTTTGGGATGCTTTTATCAAGACAGTGGACAATAGCAGTTGGGAGAAATATCCAATTTGATTTGTCTTATGTAACTATTCCAGTGAATGGTTAGGAAGTCAGGTTGTATAAGGAGCCAAGGATGAACGAGCTTGTTGATTGTGTACCATAGGATCAGATCAATTATTTATGTGATGTGAATCTTTGCAATTTCAAGATAGAATCATCCCAGCCAAAGTTAGTACTGATCCAATTAGAAAATATGTTGTGCCTGACTACAATGGTGTGTGGAGGATGTACTTTGGTCGAGCATGGGAGCCTGAATCATTTTGTTGGCCAGAGCCATCAAAACAATGTACCTTTGATCCAATGAATAAATTTATTGATACCATGTAAGGGAAAGGTATGAAGACAATGGTGATGTCACAGATGAGCATCAGGTGATCAATTATACACTGCACCCAAAAGAAAATGAGACATGTGCAAGTCAATATGATTCCTGTGATAGCCTACATGAGGAAGATGAAGATACAAGAGAGTTGTCTTGCATAACAAATTGTGACAGTGTATGTTATGATGGATTTATTGAGTGTTCAAATTTTGATTTAGAGCAAGGTGATTCTTGCAGCTCTTGTGATGATCAAGAGGAAGAGGCAATGAACAACACATGTCCATTTGACAGTGAAATAATACCTCCAGTTGCAATTGAAATCCATGAAGACACATTCGATGAAGAAGAGGTTTGTACATTTGAAAATGGTTACCAGACTTTTTCAAACCCATTGTATGATGAAGTGATAAAATAGGATCATATGATATTTTGCAAAGGTATGCCCATGAATGAACTTCAGGTATTTTCAAATCCACTTTATGATAAAGAGGAGATAATTTTAGACAAGCAAAATGATGGAATAAATGACTGTGCTGTTAATGTTTCTGATTTTTCATTCTCTGATGACCTTGGACCTCTTTTTGATGATGACAAAAGTAAAGAATACAACTGTAGTGTTGAAAATAAAGGATTGTGTTCATTCAACAATGAGCAAATTTCAGACTTGATTACTTTTGAATATCAGAGATGTGTACACAAGGATGATTTTGAAGTTTTGTGTCCAGTTTACATTTGTTTTGGTAGTAGAGGTTCTTTATGTAATGATTCTTATGACTCAGAGAGCTTTTATCGAGATGATAGAAAAACCTTTGGAGTTGACCAAATACATGTGTCCATTCAAGAAGAGGTATGTGATTTTGGAAGTGCTAACTCATATGGAGAAGATGTTTGTTTGCATACCAAGGGTGATAGAATTCTAGCTTTGATTGGTTCATGTATGCTTGATAATGAAGATATGAGTCATATTCAAGTATTGTTTCCAAATGACGATTTGAAGGAGGTACAAAAGGTTTCAGATTTTCTTGTTCTAGATAGTGTTGATATGATAGAGATTTTTGTTTCTCAAGAGAAGCACTTTGATGGTCAACTTTCAATATAGCTGGGAAAGTGTTTTATAATACATAACAATGAGAAAGATAATGAGGAATTTTGCATTGAATATGCATGCATTTTATATATTGAAGATAACAGGGGTTTGTCCCATGATGATGAAGAATTCTAATTGCTGAATGGTGTAGGGATTTTGGGCCAAACCGAGCATGATGATTCTCTAAGAACTTTTAATAACAGTGAAAAAGCAGGTTGCATGAATGTCTTCAAAAAGAATCTGATGAACTTAAGACAAAACCAGGTATTTGATAGGGGAAATTATGGTTTGAGTTTCAGACCATACTTGTTCAGAATTGATGAAGTTGAAACATAAAGGACTAAGGGTTGCCAGTGCATGGACAACTCTTGATGATCCTCTTTAAAATTATTTTCCATGCACAGTAGTTTAGGGTTTTGTTCATATCCATTTTGCATTCATCTCCATCATGCTGCATGATCTTAAAGCTCTGTGTCTGGTCTGCTCACCCAAAGATCTGGATCCTTGCAATGATCTTACTATCATTCATCCCCAAACAGAGCCACTGTTGGAACTATAAAAATATGATGATTTTACATACTGTTCACATTCATAATTTTCCAAATAAGGCCCACCACGAGCACATTTTCTCCATTTTTCCCATATAGCCCCATAAATTCCATCATGTCGAATAATTTGCATCATGGTCCCTATCGGCATGACAATATCAGGGTCTCCCTAATCCATTTTTTTGATAAACGTTTGTGTTGCCTATCGACAAGATGTTTCTGATGTCATGGAGATTGCATTTCATCTACTGGCAGCTATCGGCAAGACATTTTCATTGTTTTGGTGACAGAAAGGGAATATATTGGTAGGAGTTACATCGTTAGAATGAGGTCTTATCGATTACATTATGTCTCGCCGACCGGTATATATGGAGATACATCAGCAAGAGTTGCGACATCAATATAAAGTCATAACGAACCCTTTTGGTCTCACCAACTAACAAATTGAAGGATTTCTTCGGCCAAACAATTTGTATTTGGTGTGAGGTCATAACAAATTCACATTGTCACACTGACCGGTGGCGGGAGGATGCGTATATCAGTAAGAGTTAAAATTTTCAGCGTGTGGTCCTAGCGAGTGACTTTCGATCTTGCTGAAATTACACAAAAGGTTTCTATCAAAGGGTCTCCATTGGTGTGAGATTGATATTGTCTTGGCGATCTAAGGTGAGCTCATGGGCTTTCGGTAAGACACAGGAAAATCTACGAAGCGTCTCCCCGACTATGCATTGTCTTAGCAAAGGTGAATGAAAGATACATCTCGATGAGAGTGTGCTTTTGTCTCAGTGACTCAGAATGGATGAATACATTCAGAAAGACATAATATGCTCTACGAGAGGTCTCCCCAATATCATAATGTTACAGCGATACATGTAGAATGAAAGAACACATCTTGGGGAAACATAAAGTAATCTATATGACATCTCCCCAACTTTGATTGGTCATGGAAAAACACAAGGAACTAAGGGGTGACTGACGGTGATTTAATTGCCTTCGGCATGACTGCGATATGTCTTGGCGACTGTTCCAATGTTGATTAATAAAATTCAAATGTTGCTGGCCGACATGAAATGAGCCCAAATTCAGGGGTCGGCCAAGATGGGATCTGAAAGTGATATTTTTTTCTGATACTAGTGTATAAATATCCATTTTGTAATTGTAAAATGGGATCAGATTAGATATTCAATATAGTAGATAGGAAAAATGGATATGGTAGAATAAAATTTTCTAGAATAGAGACTCTCATTTTCCACCATGGACAAATCACTGCAAGAGAGAAGATCATAAGTCAAGTCTGCTTCATTCATATAGGTACACCCACCTTGGTCTAGCAGCACCTAAAGAGTAGAAGGTCTAAATCATCTGACCTTGTCTGTTACCCTAAAACATATCAAGAGTTTGGCAGCCTCTTGAGGCATTCCGCCTGCATTTTTTAGAGCTAACACCACCCTCTATTGTAAGGGAGAAAAGGCATCCAACATAGGCTCTTCTTCTATTTTTCTTCCATCTTGGACCCCAAGGCCTCCTCCCATTCCTCTAACTGCTCCAAAAGTAGCAAAATAAAATGAGCACATGGCTGATACCCCTATCTCTATTTTTGTTGCTCCTCCTATTCCTCCTTGAGAGCCCACTCTTCCACCAACAATGGATGTTGAGACTACTACTTTGATGGAAGAGGATCCCCTAGATTCTTATCAACCTACTATTCTTGGTGCTCATAACTATCACAACCAACTTACACATGAGTGTAAAAATCACCAATGGGTATTTTCTTGAGAACATGAGGCCTCATAGAGGATCGGGGATGAATCTTTTGTATCTACTTTTTCTTTTGTTGCTACTCCTATTTCTATCTTGACTCATTTTTCTTGTTCCATTTTCATCACCTTTATCTTTCTTTTGACTTTGTTGATGGATCTTGATGAACCTCACCCTAAGTAGGTACAAGTGTTCATCATTCCATCTTTGGAACCTCATGTAAGCACCTCTTTACCAAATCTTCCTCCTTTCCTTGAGCCCTTTTACATGCCTCATACCAAGGTTGTGTCTACTATGGATCCTACTGCTTATCCCTCTTTCACTTTTGATGCAAGGATTCCACGTCCTCCACACAAGTGCAAGTTAGAGCACAACTTGATCTTGAATGATTCTCACAAAAAATATTATTTTTCTTCTTGATCTTGTTATAATTTGTCTTGCACCATTCTTGTGATGGATATGTCACCTCCTTCCCCATAGATTATCAATGCCCGTCTTCTGAAGGTTAGTAGTGACTCTCTGGTTTCTCATCCTCCTTTTATTCAGTCACATCACTTCACTCTAGAGAAGTGTATACTCTACTCATATTCTAACTTTTCTATCTGTCTTTGCTAGATTGATTATGCTAACCTCACAAGAGACAATTAATGAGGACATTGAGACTACCTCTTCTTTTTCTCTTACTTCAGATGGGTCAACCGGTACTACTATTTCTATCCTACCTCTACAAGCTCATCTTCCTTCCACCTATGATGATAAATATTGGGAGCAAGATGACCTGTTGGAGGTATTGAACTAGAGAGGTACTTCTTCATTATTTTTAGATTAGATTTATTTGTTTATTTGTGTTCTATTATGCCTTTTTGTTGATTCTTGTGATATTTCCTTGTGGACCCTCGATTCCCTTGTAGGTACTTGGATACAGGAGAGAAAATATATCATAAAGATTCTTTTTTTTTTCATCATTCTTCTACCTATCATAATATTTTCTTTTCACAACAAGGACATTGTAAAGCATTGAGGCATTTAGGCCTCTTCTATGTTGACCTATAATTTTATTTTTCTTCAATTTTTTTCTTCTTATTATGTTGTATGTGGGGGATGGTGACCTATTATTAGTTTCATTCTTGAATAATTGGATCCTACTATGTTCTTGATTTCTTTGTCTCTATGTTCTTTGGATAATATGGATTCCATGTATTTTGCTTCACGTGAAAACATTACATGAATACATCTCACCATGTATTTCACGACATGACATCTCTCTATCTCTATCCTCCTTTGAATGAAATGGGATCTTTGCATAGCACACATCATTCTAAGAGTGTACTATCATGTATGATTACTTTCTTATAGCTTTCTATATTTAAAAAAAAATGCATGTCTCAAAAATATTGATGTCTCTTGATCTCATCATCTAGTTTGGGGGAAGCCTCACTAGACTTGTCTTATTATCTCATATTTTCATGATAGGATTTCTCATCCTTGCAATTTTTTTTTCTATCACTCATCTTTTCATGATAGGGGTTCTCCTCATTGTGGGATTTTTTTCTACCATCTCTCTCTCTCTCTCTCTCTCTCTCTCTCTCTCTCTCTCTCTCCATATATATATATATAGTATGGTCTCTAGCATAGCCCAACTTGCTAGTCATATCTATTAGCACTATCTTTTATTTAATTAGATATTATCTTGTCTATTTTTATTTTTTTCCGAATGTTTTTGTCTATAGCTAACATATGTGTAGTGATAATGTAATCAACTTTGAAGGATGGAAGACTCATGTTCTCTTCATTTCATGTCTCAACTTTTCACTCATATATACCAAATCGAAGACCTACATCCTCTTCTTGTAGGATATATTCTCTTCAACCTATTTATCTCTACTTTAACTCACATATGTTAGAATGCATATGCTCGTTAAAGTGGGGGAAAAATGTAATGCCAAAAATTACACCTTATATAATTTCACATTCCATAACCTCCCCTTTAGCTTAATTAAATTTGATAGTTCACTTCACCTAATCTTATTTTTATCCTTAACCTCTTAATTGTCATCCATTATAGTGAAATTTTTTCATGGACTAACAAGCATCGTGTAGATGTTTGCATACCGCATGAATGTCCTAAATAGATTCCTAATTGTATAGCAATGGGATGATACACTTCTTGCCTAGTAGTGAATTGTAATGCCTCTATAGCTTTCAGATGCACCAATATACCAATTTGAATGCCTATATTCTAGATGCAAACCTTTTATTTTATTATTATATTCAATAGATTCAATCTCTCACCCATTATTTCTCATTCTCCTTCATCTTTCACTCTTATTCTACCATTCTCTCAAGCTCCCTCATGTCTTGGCTCTCTACATCAAAAATTTAGTTCTCTTGGCATGTATCTGGAGTGGCATACTCTTCCTTTTGGTATCACTATCTTGCTAAAGGGAGGGTAACTACATTATTTTTACATTGCATTATCATCTTCATGTTGGCTAGCATATTGTTATTATTCTCACATGTCTAATAGCTTTATCTCGTCTGCCTATTTTTTTGTTTATTATCTCTTCTATCTATCTAAATGTCTGTGGAGGTAGAAAAACCTATGTATGGGTTTAACCGAGGCAAGCCCCTAAAAACAACCCCAAAAATTTTCCTATATTTGTTTATGTAGGTGTTGAAGTTGGAACATTGCAGGAGGCTTCACTTGTGGACCTCTTGTAAGTCCCTTTTCTTCTTTTTTATTTCTATCATTTTTTAAATCTCATTTAGTTTATGCTTGCTATCATTGTTCTTTTATTTATATTATTATGTTATTTAAATATTTTTTTTAGTTTTTAGTTATCAAATATTTAGTAGAATCTTCATTGTCTCTATTAGTGGAGGGGTGATCTCACAATACTGGTTTACAATTTTTGGCCAAACTGGACATTGAACTGATTTTTCTAACTAAATCTTCACTTTTGGACTCCTATAGTGGCTAAACCATGAGGAATTTGAAGATTATGAAAAATAGTGATTTGTGACATTTTGTCTGTAGATTCTAAATATATTTTTTTCAAAATTTTTGGAATCAGATTGCACTTTTTTTTCCATCTCCTTTGAAAACTATTTTTTTTCAGTAAACACCATTTTTAAGGAGTGACACTCACCGTACAACACAAACTTTTTTCCATGAAGGATTATTTTTTTATTTTTTTTTGAATTTAGATTTGTAACTATGATATCTAGTGCTTCCAATTGGTTTCATAGTATTTTATTTAATGTTTTTTCCTTAATCAAGTTTGAAAGTCAAACCAATTACAATTCAGACATAGGCAGACCGTATAACACAACTTTTTTTTGTATGTATCAAAATTCAATTTTTTTTTTTTGGTTGGATCAAGGACTTCAATATCTTGTGCACTCATATTTTTCATTTTTTTTTTATAATCTTCTATTTTTCCACACTTGAAGAACAAAGAGCTTGATTTTCGGTGAAAAACCTACATCACAAGAAATAATAAATAAATATAATAATCAAATTAAATTTAATTAAAATTATACTTTTTTGGAAACTTATAATAAGGACCACATACTAACAAAAAATAAATTTTAAATGAATTCATTTGATCCCCCAAAAGGTAAGTCAAAAGTGGTTTTTTATCAACATTTTGATAGGTGTAAAGGAGACTCCATTATATGTATGGTTTAAAACTAGCGAGGTTCTATCCAAGGGGGATTGTGGTATGCACAGGACACGATGGGCCAAAAAATAGCGATATGATGGGTATGTGTAGGGTATGTGGTGACAATGTTTTTTTACCCAAAATTGATGAGAAAAAAAAGAGAGTTTAAAAGATTCTCGGCTTTCCAAATATAAATTATGTTTTACTTTGAATTTAATAAATAATAATTATTCATTTAATATTTGAATTATGACTAAAGTCGATTGATAGGATGATTGAAAAACATCTAAAACTTTCAAATAGTATCACATTTTTTGAATCAACATGCATTGCATTCTATGCTTCACATACTATAGGATTAAAAAAGGAAAAAAATAGGAATTTCATGAAGTTTTGACAAAGTCAAGGTGGTCAATACAAATTTTTATATTTTTTAAATTTGTAATAAAAAATCATAATTAATTATTTACTTGGAAAAAAATTACAAAAAATATGCATCACATCGGTACATGAGTCCTCTACTTATATCTAGAATATATTATAAAAAATATTATCATTTTATTGTGGTTAGGGTGGTTAGGCAGATCTTACTTCTTATTTTTTCCTAAAATTTAGAAATTACTCTTTTGATTGAAATTTCAAATTTTCACCATATATATATATATATATATATAAATAAACCTAGTAGTTTAGAAACTACATTCAATTTGCTACAGATTCTATTGTTACATATTTTTGAAATAATATAGATAACTTATTCAAATTTTTATGTCAAGTTTCCTAACTCTGATTTTTTTGAATTTTTTGCCACTTAAGGGTCAATTTTTCCATGATGATCCTACACATACCCATTGGTCTAAGGTGGTTTGATCAAATCCTCTTCAATTGGAATCCTTTAAATGGAACTTCTCAAGGCTTAAATCATTATATTTTCTAAAAATATATGATTTCAACAAAAATAGGATCTCCCAAAAAGTGTAAACCACTATTGTGGCAGCACCTAGAGTCTTTTTTGGTTTGTATGCTTGAAAAAATTGTTCCATGGGGACGTTCACAAATATCACTATTTTCCTTGTTCGAGAGCCTACCAATTTTTTCACGATACTTCTAAAGCTTTCTCTTTTGGTCCCTAAATCTCTCATCTAAAATTTCTTTGTCTTCCCTTTTTTTCACCTGAGCTTTCATCCTTGAGGTAGTCAAGGGAAATTTTTCCTTAAGAGGGGTGTAAAATTTCCTCCTCTACACACACCTCATAAAGATCACTCTCCCTTTCCTCCAAAGTGTACGAACAAGCACAATAATAGTAGTGTGTTTTCCTCATTGATGTGATATGGTTGCAAATAAGTATGTTCCCTCACGAATGGCAATAAGAAACCATATGATTTTTAAAATGCCACATGAAAAGGCGTAACACAATAATAAATAGATTATGGTCTTCTCACATTCACAACACTTATCATATGCCTATATTTCCATTATGACAAACCATTGAAATATTTCTTGAATTTTTCTTTTTAAAGCACAACACACATCAATTGAATGCCTAATTATTTTATGATATGTATAAAATGATTTTTTTACTTTTTGTTTACTATAGTTTCTCTCATATAGGGGAAAAAGGTGATTTTGTTAATCTCAAGGCATGTACATAATGTGAGTTATGTCTTAGATAAGGGATGTGGAATAGGAAGTAAGCTTGTTCTTTGTGAACCATGATGTGGTGGCATTGTAGATGCTAGAAGGAGTATCTCACACAAAGGTGGAGGGAGAGAATATTGATAATTTATTCCTATTATAGAAAGTTGTGGTGTTGGTTATAGGGGAGTTTTAATTATTTTTTTTATGATGTGCATCAAAACCTTGAATCCTAAATGGACCCTAGCCATAATGTGTCTCCAAATCAAAGGGTATATTATTAATTATTTTAAAATGATATGGATGAAAAATTTTGTGAAAAGGAGTTGTCATTATGGGAAGGAAAACCATCATAAGTTTGAAGAGAATTATTTTATGTATATGCAATGGATGAGGAATGAATTATAACATAGTTTATTTGTGAGAGGAACAAATTAAGTAAATTGATGGTATGGTAGGTCTAATGGATTTATGGTGGAGGTGAGGCATGCAATTTATGTGAGGTAGATTATAGTTTGCAATTAATGTGGGTTCTTCACACATAAGTTTTGTCAAGTGGACTATTTGATTAGAGGTTAGGGGAAGTAGTGTTTAGGAAGCTTTTCATGAAATTTGTTATTATTGTAACATGATATATCCTTGTTAGAATGAAATGCATTAGGAGAAGAGAGAACATAAGGTTCATCCCCTATTAGAGGAATAGTATCAAAGACAATAAAATGAAACATTAACTAGGGATTTCATAGAATACATTATCTTTTTTAAACACTCAAACTTTTTGATATCTCTTTTAAAAAATATATATAAATGTCAACTAAAACATGACTATTAGCATGCAATTAGAAACTTAGAGAAAATATAGAAATAATTTTAGAGAGAATAGTCTCACTAAAATATGGTCAAAGACATCCTAGATAGGGGTGTGTACACCCTAGAACAAGAAAGTAGACATTTTGAAATTTAAAAAATCTAAAATGTAGTGCAATGCTCAATGATAAAAAATTCTACATGTATAGGTTTGAGAGTAAACATTTTCCTGGAAATGCATAAAAATATAAATTTATCTATGTATGCATAAATTTTTTTGTTCTTATGAAAATTCCATATATCCGAATGATAATTTCTAAAATTTAGGATATTGTAACTAACACAATTTATCTTGAAAATGCAAAAAAAAACACTTTTTGAACCTTTCAAATGATAGAAAATATGTAAATTTTCTTCTATCAATGCTTTTCCCTAAAATTTGCATCCACATTGACTAATGAAGACAACCTAAGATTATACTTAGATTTTAAAATAAAAACTATATAATTTGAAAAACTTTGCAATTATACAAAACATCATGTTCATGAGAATGTGATGGGGAAAAGGATGATCTAGGGTCTAAATTGCAACTTATCCCATAACTCTAACATTTAGGGACACAAAAGTGATCATAAAATACCAATTGGTTGCTATCCTAAATGGAAGAGATAGAATGGCTAATCAAGGTTTTGGTCACTTTTTGCAGTAGTAGGTTTGGATCTGATTTAGAAGTGATGTGTGTGATATAATAATGAAATAGATTAAAGATGTAGCTCCAAAAAATTAATGGAATTACAAAAAAATTCAAAATTGAAACACAAGAATATATTACAAAGAAATGGAGCCCAGAACTAGCAGAACTTGACATTTAGATTTGAGCTAAATCTAGTTGGTTAGGGGCATGGGTGCTCTAGAGTAGAAATAATTCCTTTTTAGATCTCTAAACAAGTCTCAATAGGTTACATTCTATAGGTTATTCCTTCTAAGTTTTAGCTTTGAACCTTTGTTCGTCAATAAATAATTCTCCTTACCCTAATTTTTTGAAATAAGAGGCTTGACTATTTGATATTGCAATTAGGCCTTGAATCTCCTTGAAAATTTACTTCATAAATGTCACCTACAGAAAAGAAAGGAGTGGAGCTATGTTTTATAGGGATTTTCATAAGTCAAAACCTACTTTTGTGTTCCCACCTCCATAATGAATTTTCAATGTAAAGAGTTCTTATCCATGATTGGCCAAAGGAAAATGGATAAAATCAAGTGATAAATTGATGTGTTGCAACTCACCACTCAAATTTTTGTTCCTTGATGGAGTGAATTCATTGTACCCATCTCATACAAGGAGATTTGGATACTTGATTTAAGGTCTTACAAATGGTAGTACTTGAAACATATGAAAAATATATATATGTTTGATTAAAATGAGTTGATAACAAAAGGGGTATGATGGACCTATTTTCCTAGTTTCATTCAAAATGCAAGCTATAGAGGATAGATCTAAAAACTAAAATAACTAACTACAAAATGCAGATTTTGAAAGGTGATAATGATGTGTACTTGTCACCAAATATGCTTTTTCAGACCTCACTAAGGACTCATAAGCCCTATGGTGAATGGGTCCTAGCTAGGGCTCCGAGAAAATTATTTCTAGATATATTCTATTTTGCTTAGTTTACACTCGCAAATTCTAGGTTTTCACTATTGAAAAGCCAAAAATAAATCTTATGGAATATTTTTCATGATTTGACAACTTTTCTTGCAACTTTGACAACTTTGTAACTTTCTTCAAATTTTCTCTTTAAATGATCTTCAACCTAAAATCTGCAATCACACATCAAAGAGAGAAAAATGTTGTTTGTTAGGTGAATAGGGGTTTTCCTCTGTCAAACCCAATTTTTGTAATTAAACCTTGAAATGAAACATGAATGGATGAAACATTGAAACATGAAAAAATTAAACCTTATTTGAAACCTTGGATAATAATTTTGCACACTAGCATGAAGTGGCCTCAACAAATGTAGATCTTGATCATGAAACTTGATGTGAAACAATGTATTTGAATACTTGCATAGATCTTGAACACTAAATCACCATATTAGATCAAAGTGTAATGCCCCACCACCTAACCTTAAAGAATGATGCAAACACAACGAAAACGTATGAATGTTTATAAAAAAAGTGTAATTATAACATGTAATGTGAACAACACTAACACATACATTTTTTAAGGTGCATGATAATGCAATACATTCAAATCCCATATATAGAAGTATTCTAACCTTAGCATATAAATATTACTCATGAATTTAAATTACATACATATAAAACATTTAATCCATTTCATAAGATACAAAGTACATAAAGGAATCATTTATAGCTTGCATTCATTCCATAAATTAATTACAAAACTCATTTAAAAAATGAAGATATTCATAGAATTAAAGTTACAATTACATTGATACAAAATTCCTCCTCAAATAAATAATAAGGGGAATGGCATGAGCAAGCAAGGATGTGCGAAAACCTACAGATGGGCCGTGTATTCGATGGGGTGATTCTGAACTTGTGGAAGGAGTCGAGCCCCTCAAAAAGGATGGTGGCACAACAGATCAACAAAATCCAAGACATACTCCTCAGTGGGTTCTCAAAAATGGAGGTTGGGTGGACAAATGCCATCCCCAATACAAGTAGAACCAATTTTGGAATAGTACATATGGAGCCCTTCGACTAGGGAGTGGGCATGACGGACTGTCGGAGCAAATGCAAATTCCCCTAGGTGTCAACTGGAACTCATTAGAAAGATCATAGTATAGGAGTAGGCGTGGGTGGTTCTAGGAAGGGGATCCAAGAGGTAAACAACTAGCCACCAAGTGGAAGTCCAAAGGAGGAAACCCTCATAATCATACCAGCAAAGTATGGTAGAAGAAAGGCCTGCCCAATTCTGATTAGAATGCCTTTGTGAAGAAAACTCAACCTATTGGAGAGGAGTTTGAATTTGGCAGAAGAATGAATAAGAGAGATCACAATCTACTTTGAAGGAAACTGAATCGCAAAGATTCCCAGTCCTGAACATTTCAGTGCACGGAAATGCATCCTAGAGGTCATAAACTTTTTCAAATGCCAATAGAACTGATAGAAAAAAGAGTGGTGAGGCTATCAGATCACACCATTTTTGCGAAATGGACTGGCCAGCCAGCTCGAATGAGGAGATCAAAGCCTAGTGGATGAACAAATATCCAGACTGGGTAAGTGTTACCCCCCTTCTCAATTCCTTCTTTTTGATAGAATGTATAGATTTAAATCTGAAATTAGAAATCCTAGAAGGGGACCCTTTGTTTATGAATGGAAACTAGTTTTACTGCACAAACTAGCAAGCCATTTTTGACCCATGGAATCACCGATTGACTCAAATCCTGACCTGGATTAAGATAGTAGATCTACCATCAAAATTCTAAAATTTTGATGTTATGACAAAATTGGGTGATGCCCTAGGAGTATGTATTGGAGTGGATGAAGAATTCATCAATGAAATAGGTGGATCAAAACCCTGTGTGTTGTTTGAAATAGATGTAGGGGTTGGGATATATAAAACACTTGAGATATTAACAAAATTTGGAAGCTGGCAGCAAGAAATCAAAGTTTGGGAGGGTTCAGGAACAAAAAATTGCCTCTTTAGGAATTCACTTTAGGAGAGCACCTCAAAAAAGCCAACAACAGACAATGCATTCGATATAATTCAAGAAGTTTTAGCGGATGTGCCCCCATTGCATACTAACAATGAGGGTAGGAAAAATATGGGGATAGTCAGGTCAACTAGAGAACAAAACGATGCCCTTCAAGTGGATCACCTACTTTCCCTAGCTAAGGAAGTTGGAATTCCCCATAAAGAAAATATCTAGGCTAAACAAGACCTCATTTCCCTCATGGACGACACTCAACTTCTCCAGAAAGTGATTCAAAATGAGTTGAAGGAATTATTTGTTAGTGGTGTTAATAGTGATCGGTCCCTTCTCCCTCCTATACCCCCACCTGAAATGATCTCCCAAAGCTTGCTAGCCAATCCAGATGCCCCCTAGACTAAAGTAGAAGACGAGGGTCAACAATCAGATGCAGAGGAAAGTGAGAAACTCTTAGATGGGGTAGGTGATCTATGGGAGGTGCAGAGGAAGGAGAATCACTAGAAGTTAGATAGTTGCAATAGTCAAAATCAAAGCTTAAAGGCCTTAACATTAAGAAAAAGTCAAGCAAGGGAAGAAAGTCAAACAAGACCAAGCTTGTGTTGGCTGGTAACACCATAGGGAAAAAGAAACTAATAATAGGGAAGGAGAGTATCCTTCCTTCAGAAGTATGAGGGTTATTACTTGGAATTTCAGGGGCGTTAACACCCCTAAAAAATGGCACATGGTCAAGCGCCAAATTGACCAATCAAATGTAGATGTGGTGCTCTTGCAAGAAACAAAGTGGAATAAGGAGGAAGGTAGAAGAAGGTTGGACAAATGGAAACAATGGAATGGAAAATTCCTGGAGGCATGAAGGGCATCTGGAGGTCTCGGGGTTATATGGAACCCACTTTGAATGTTAGGGGTAGTAGAGGCAGAAGCTGAGAATTGGAAAACAATTAGATTTAAAGACATCAGAAGAAACCTTTCTTTTTTCTGCATTAATGTCTATGGCCCAGTTTCCACTGAAGGTAAAAAGAGACTATGGGACAATATTTCTAGAATAGTAGAAAGGAAAAGGTCAGAGAAAGGGATTATAGTAGGGGACTTCAATGCCACTCTAAACAACACAGAAAAAAAAGGGGGGTTAGGGAGATCTTTAGCTGTTCAAAGAGAGTTTTAGGAGTTCTTGCATAAAAATATCCTCTTGGATATTCAAACAAGGAATGGAATATATACCTAGTCCAATAGGAGAAAATGTTTCACTAGCATTGCAAAAAGGCTTGATAGATTCCTCTTATGGGGCGACTAGGAGGATTTGGATGGATCACATGATGCACAAATCCTTCCCTTCACTGGTTCGGATCACTTCCCAATCCAACTCACTTTTGGCCCTGTTGAAGCTCCTAAAGACTTCCCGTTCAAATTTGAATATATGTGGCTAAGAGATAACTGACTACCAGCTTTAATTAAGATTTTCTGGAATGAAGTGAATTTCAGCGGAGAAACAAATATTTTCAAAGTAAGCAAAAAACTGAGTTATATAAAAGTGAAGCTGAAAGAATGGAACAGTTCAGCCACTTCAAAAACATCTTCCAGGAGAAAGCAAGAATAGAACAAGAAATCCACACTCTCATTGATCATGTGATAGAAAGGGGCATGGATGTTGTAGAATTTGAGAATAAAAAAGTATAAAAGAAGAACTGGCTAAAATTCTCAAATGGGAGGAATGCTATTGGCATCAAAAATCAAGGGAAGTTTGGCTAAAAGAAGGGGACAAAAACAAAAAAAAAATCACATATCAACAATAGCAAATAACAACAACAAGAGGATCCTAGAAATCAAAAAAGCCAATGGTGATACAACTCAATCAACTAAAAAAGTCAAAAAAGAGGCTGTCACTTTCTTTGAATCCCTATTAAACAAGGAAACCCTCGTTAATAGGAGTGATAGGGACTATTTACTGGGTGCAATTCCATCCATCATCTTAGAGTCCCAAAAAAAATTTCTCTATCAAAAAGTATCCCTAGTAGAAGTCAAAGAGGAAATTTTTCAAATGAATCCAAACAAGGCCCCAGGTCCAATGGCTTCCCTGTTGGCTTCTTCCAAAACTTTTGGGATATAGTTGGAGAAGACCTTGGTGTAGCTGTTGAAGAATCCATAAAGAAAATGACTATGCTAGGGGCGATAAACCACACCTTCTTGGAACTAATTCCTAAAAATAAAGTCCCTCAATCTATGAGTGATTTTAGGCCTATTTCCCTATGCAACACTATGTACAAAGTGGTAACAAAGATAATTGCTAACATACTCAACAATGTGCTACATGAAGTTATTTTTAAAGAGCAAAGTGGCTTTGCTCCAAGCTGATCCATAGTAGAAGGCATCATTATAGCCCATGATACAATCCACATGGCCAAGGAAAACAAGGAGGCATGCATGCTCCTAAAGTTAGACATTCTCAAAGCATATGATATGGTAGACAGGGGATTCCTTTTGGAAGTATTAGGTAGATTTGGTTTTAGTCCAAACTAGATAAATTGGGTTAGCAGCTGCATTTCAACTCTGAAATTCTCGGTCCTGGTTAATGGCACAACAAATGGTTTCTTCTCTTCCTCTAGGGGACTTAGTTAGGGAGACCCATTATCCCCATTCCTGTTCATAATCGTGGTAGAAGTACTGGGGAGGGGGATCAAAAGACTCAGAGAGGAAGGTAAATGGAAAGGAATTCATGTTGCAAATGGTATGAAACCCTCAACTAACTTACAATTTGTAGAAAACATAGTACTAATGGGTGAAGCAAGTCGGAGGGAAGCAAGAATGATCAAAAAATTTCCTAGATACCTATTATAAAGCATCAGGTCAAAACATTAACTGGGACAAATCAGAGATTTTTTTTTAAATACACAGCCATGTTTACAAAGAGATATTGCAAGGATCCTAAATTTGAAAGTTTCCTCCCTACCAGGTCGCTATCTACGAATCCCATTGTTCGCAAGCATTAACAAGAAATGCTATTGGGAAAATTTAATTAGAAGTTGCAAGAACAAGTTGAGCACTTGGAAAGGTAAATGGCTCTCATTAGCTGGTAGACTCTTACTGGTTAAATCTGTATTATTAGCAATCCTAGTATACTCGATGTCTTTTCTCAAACTCCGCAAAGCTACTGAAGATTCTATCACTCAAATCTTCAGGAGATTGTTTTGGAGTGGTACGAAGGAGCAAAACAAATTTCCTCTTTTGGCATGGGACAAGATTTTCCTTCCCAAGAAAGCTGGAGGTGTAGGGTTACGCCAACTACCTCTTATGAATCAGGCCATGGGTGCCAAATTAGTTTGGGATATCCACACTAAAGGAAATTAGAAATGGGTTAGAGTATTGAAAAGGAAGTATCTTGACTCAGATGACCCAAATAGAATCCTCACATTATTGCACCCCCCAAAAGGCTCTACAATCTAGAATTTCCTACTAGAATGTAAAGACATTATATCTGATCATGTCACGTGGGAAGTCTGAGATGGTAATAGTGCTTCCTTTTGTCATGAATCTTGGGCTGGGAGAGCACCAATTGGTGACATTCATGGCTTGAAAGAGATAAAAGAGGAAACTAGACTATGGTGTAACAAGGTTTCCAATTATGGTATGAAGATCCCTAATCAAGGAAGTTCATGTTGGGTTTGGCATGATCTTCAAACCCTCAATGCCCCACATCCCCAGAAAGAAACTCTATCCAAAATCCTCAAAGAATGATTCTTTATCCCATCTAATGGGAAGGACAAAATCAGGTGGTGTGGATCTACTAATGGGACCTATAATGTGAAGTTAGGATATAAGGCTAGGGAAATAGCAATAGCTCGTTAGGATTGGCCAAGCACACTTTTTTGGGGAAACAACTGCCTTCCTAAGGTAGGAGTTTTCACATGGCTAGCAGTCCAAAAAAGAATCCTCACAGAGGACAAATTGGGTAAATTCATAATACAAGGCTCAGGAAGGTGTTGTCTTTGCAAATCTCACTTGGAAAGGGTAGATCACTTGCTGTTGTCCTGTCCCTATGCATCAAAATGCTAGAATCGTGTGAAAAACAAGCTTAATTTTCACTGTTCAATGTTAGAGGATCTTGCAACCTAGTTTAAGATGTGGCCTCAAAAAAGTAGCAAAGCAATGTTTAACAACATTTGGAAAATCTCCCCATCCATAGTAATATGGGAACTATGGAAGGAAAGGAACCAAAGAATCTTTCAAGGAAAGGAATTGAACAAGGACAGACTATGGGACAAAATTGAAAGAGCAATAGTGGAACTAGTCAATGAGGTTGCTAGACATAAGGAAGTTAAACACAACGTTTTCACTAGCTGGGATGACACTTTGACCAAATGCTTCCTAGGTCTTAAACCACCCACACTGAGTGGGAGTAGCTCCATTCAATCCAAATAAGTATTAAGAGACGAGACTAGGTGGCAAGCCCCTGACCTAGGGTGGTTAAAAATCAATTTTGATGGCGTTGTGCAAGGAAACCCAAGCCCGGGTGGGGTTGGTTGTATAGCACATGACTCTGATAGCAAGGTGCTAGCAGTGAGATTAGTTTCTCTGGGTAGATGCACAAACAATGAGGTGGAATTAAAAGTGACAAAAATTGACTTACAGCTAGGTAGAGAGCTAAATTTCAATAAGATACACTTGGAAGGAGACTCTCTAATTACTATCAATGAAATTCATAACAGCTCTACTCCTAATTGGAAATTAAATCATTTTCTACAATAGATCAAGGAATTGTCAGATGGCTTTGTAGCCTTCAAAGTTAGCCACATATACAGGGAAGGTAACTCCAAAGCAGATGAGTTGGAAAAAGCTGCCTCAGCATTGGCCAACTAGGACTTCGAAGGATTAAGGGCTAGGAAACTCTATCAGAAATTTTTGGCACTGGTATTTTGCTTTGGTGGCCCCCAAAGCCTATGGAAGGTAAGGACACTCTCTCACATCATTCTTGACAAGACCTGGGATGTCGCTGCAATCATAATTCAAAAAGCTAAATTGTGAAAATGACTCCCCCATAAGGATGTCAGCTATTACATTAATTTCATCTCTGGGAATGAGTACACTTCACATTCAAAGTTGTAATTTGTCACGCATGAAGGTGACACTCAGTACATGAGTTCACATGCATAGTTAAGCAAGTAGCTTACAAAGGAATTCCTAGCACATTCCTTCACAAAGGAACCTAAATAGTATAGAGTAGAAGTTTCTAAAAGGTGTTGAGAAAGGAGAGCAATGGAGACACCATTAGCTTTGTAAATAGACAAACAAATGCAGGCTTTTCGCAGGGAAATCATGGACAAACGACTGCAAGGTCTACTTCAATCCTCACATCGGCTCATCCTTAAGGCCACTAAGAGCGTGTTGGGTCCAAAATTCCTAAATTCCTACCACAAAGTGAGAGAAAACACAGAGATTCTAATAATGTTTCTTGCAATTCTCCTTCACATGGGAGTTTCCAAGGCACTAGGTAAAAAATTGACCCAGATGATTTTTGTACATGCATGGTTGGGTGAAATTGATGCAGCATTGGACAATGTGGATGATGAAAGGAACATCCCCATGCCACAAAACTACTACATGACATGTGTGAGAGGCTACGAGGTTATGAAATTCCCTCTTATTCGCACCATTAATCTAGAAGGCTTTGAAAAATTGTGGGCAGAAAGGGATAGAATTATTTTCTTCCTCCTCAAATTTGTGAAACTAACTACAAATCTACCTAGGGGTTGGTTCATAAGGTACACAGAGGATGAGGATCTTGAGGATGATTTTGATGTTGATGATGACCAAGAATGGGGGCTAGGTGAAGGGGAGGAATGGCAAGAAAATGACCAACATGACCTAGAAGAAAAAGCTAAAGAGTCAGCTCATAGGAACTATGGTCTAGACTGTCCCATAGTCACCAGTTACAAGGCATACTTGAAGCACTACGAGTCTAAAGATGAAGCTGAGGATTTTTGAGTCTCGAAGGTCTTTATAGAATTGAAGTCTCTCAGGGTGGGTGTCTCTATCAATGTTTAATGTAAATATCTCCTTAGTAGCATATGGTTAGTATCTTTTCTGCCAGTCCTGGGTGTGGGGTATAATTAGCATAGTTTATGGCGTCATGTATAGTTTGCAATCCTGGTCTGCAAGTAACTAAAATGGCAACCAGATTTTGGTCTGTATATCATGAATGGGTATCTTGATGGACTGGTTGGTCAATAATATAGAAAAGACCAACCAAAATTTTCTTATATAACTCCAGTAATATTTTTTGGAAATCAATATAGGGCGCTTCCCCTTGCAGTGTTTACTGATAAAAAATAAATAAAAAAATTCCTCTTCGAATACAAATGAGGAGTAATACATATACAAATATCCATTGATACAAAGAACAAAAGAGATGATATATATCAACTGGTGGATGTGAGTTGTCCAATCTAGAAGATCTCACTATTACAAACATGGAATGGGGACCCAACGGTGTATGGTGCACGTTCCACCCAACCAAGTGGTACCCGAAGGCCCACCCACTATGCCAGGAGATAGTAAAAAGGCTTCCAAAACAAACTAACAACCTCTAGTCACAAGAAAACTAACTACACAAGTATAACACATAACATGAAGATTACATTGCTTCCAAAGTAAAAGAATCAAGTACATCAATTAAACATCTAAACCATTGTCATAGGAGGAGTGTCACACATAAATGGGTTACCCTAGCACACCATTTTGTTCTAGACTCCCAACTAAGAACCACTCTCCTACCAACAAAATAAGGATCTTAACCAATACTCAAGGGTATACACGGTGTACAAATATCGATAATAGATATCAACAATGATACAAGAGACAAAACATCCCCGTTCGTAGTAACCGGGTGATTAACTAAACAATCAGGTGCACTACCCAAGAAAACATGAGGGATGAATTACAACTCACAATAACTCCCTCATAAAATAACATTTGGAAGACTTACAAGTAGAACAATCTAATTTTCCCCAAAAAACAAATAGAAGAGATCACAATTTTAATAGGAAAATTCAAGCAAGATATGAATCTACCATTAGGATTTTCTAAATCCAATTTTGAAAACAGAAACACAATGCATAAATTAATCTAATTTAAAACAATATCATTTACCAATAATAAAGAAAAATTACATCTTATTATTTAAATAAATTTCCCAATTTCAACTAATTAAAATCAATCACCTTATTTAATTTATATTATTTAAAAATAATCTACTTCATGCATTTGCATGCATCTAATTATTAAAATACATTATGCATACATACATATATATATAATTTCAATATTTAAAACCAATTATATTTCCAGAACATATATATAAAATAAATATATATTTAAATATTAATTTACAATTTTTAAACAATACTAAATATAAAACTAGTATGTTGCGACTTTAATAACTTTTGTTTGTGGATCTAGGCTTTTCTAAAAAAATTACAGAAGGTGTGCCACCAAGTATTTTAAAACATATAAAAAAACAACTATACCTAGTTCGTAACTTTTTCGTTATGATTAATTTAGTGATTCGCTCTCTGTTGTTTTTTTACATTTTTTTCCTATAGAAATTTATTCACAAAACTTTTTCTATAGGAAAAGATTTACAAATTAACCAGAGGTTTTCAATTTCAACAAACTTTTAACAGAGGAATTTCAATTTTCACAAATTTAACAGAGGATCTCAATTCAAACCTAAGATATTTTCTAAACCCTCTAATGTATTCCCTTTGAAATTTCAATTGTTTTAAAAACAATTTAGGATCTAAAGCTTTCACAATTTCTCTACAGAAGTTTTTCGACAATTTTCCTACAAAAGCTTCTAAAAATACATGACAATTTCTCAAACAAACTTTCAAATTAACAAAATAAAATTAAAGCTTCTACAAATTTAACAAATCCTCTTGTACAAACAATCTTTCAATTTTTACAAAAATTAAGCAAAGCTTATATGGAATAGATTTTGTACAGACAATCTTTCCAAATCAACAAAATAAATAAAACAATAAAAGAACATGTTTTCTAGAAGCTTGAAGAAATGAAATTTGAAGCAGAGACTTGCCTTCAGAATTCAATACACAAACCCTTTTCCAAAATCACCACTTCTAGTAAGATGCAAAAATACAGAGCCTAAATTCTTCTTGAGAACCTCCTCTAATTTTCAACAAACAATTTCTAAAATATCCCTCTTTCCATTCCCATGAAGTAATCTCTTACCTCTTCCAGTTAATACCAATTATTATCTTTGAGAAATCATTCTCAATAAAAATCCCTTAATTACTTTTCTCAACACTTGCCAAAATGAAAATAGCTTTTTCAACAACATAGATATTCCCTCTAAAGCATTTACAAGTAATTTTTGCATTTTAATATTTCAAACCACATTTTAATCTCTAAATAAATTTAATTAATTAATCTATTCACTTAATAAATAAATTTAATCAATTAATTTATTTACTTAATAAAATAAATTTAATAACAAGGATTAAATTACTTTACCAAATAAATTAAATTTAATTAATTAAATTAAATAAAAATATTTTAACAACATTAATCTAAAATAAATAAATAATCATTTAAAATATTTAATCATCAATTTTCCACAAAGAAAACCTTGCAAGATAAATAAATATCAAAGCAAACATGGACAACATGACCACAAAACAAACCGAACAAGGACTACCAACACACTGTGACCAAGGTCATGGTTTGACTAGGAAAACTTTGTTGCTATCTCCTAATCAACTATTTTGTTGGGCAATGGACAAGTTCAAACTTGTGAATCTAGGTGGAGTCGATGTCTTGTACTTGTTCACTCAAACATACAAATTAAAGTACACATTCATAATAGCTGAGGAATTAGGAAAGGAGCTATAGCAATCATATCTCATTCTTGTATGTCCCCATACATTCAATGGTACAATGCCGCCCTTTCCACCTATCCTCACAATGTGCTACTACATCACTTAACTACCCAATAAATCTTTGCATCATAATAATAACAAAATAATGTGCATCATACCCACAAAAGTACCATCCGAAGCTCTTGTTCCATCTTCCTTTTCAGATTATTTAGTTAGACTACCTACACATCCCAAGTGAGAATGGAGGGGCACTACATTCTCCCCCCCTAAAACTTGACTTACTCTTAGAAGTCACAAGACTCAAAATGGAAATATAAACACATTATTCCCAAAATTCCTCTTATCTATAATTAATGTACATACTCTTTCTGAATTATTACAAGTAAAATCACTATCTAGCTACACATTTGAAAATAATATCTTTCTAACCACCTTTATTTGGAAAATCTATACATTTCTTATAGTAAGACACCTAATTTTAACACTAATAAATATAATAGGTACTCCAATTAACTCAATTTTTCATTCCCAATACAAACATCTTCAAAATATCATACAAGGAAAACACATCATATGATTACTTGATATTCAAAAATACACACCATCTCATGTTTTCAAAAATATATAAAAGTATTCAATTCCAAATGTATTGCCATTTCTTTCTTTTTTTCCCTTCACTTACAACTCCTCTTCCAGTACACTTTTAAGCAATCAATATAGTAGAATGCTATATTTCCATAAACATAACATAAATACACCCACAAACACACATTTTTATCCATTAACCATCATTGACAAATAAGACATTCAACTTTATTCATTTTACAACACTAAACATCACATCACAAGGCTACACAAGGGTCCATCTAGACACTGAAAAACAACATGCTAATCTATGATACATAATCCATGAGCCAAGAGACAATATCCATCTCACAAAATCCATACCTCACACTTAGTGGTTTGATGGTGTTAGGCCACACACACATGGTGAACCCATCCAAACAAGAACACAATGACCTATCTCTTCTTGTATAAGGTGGTTAGCCTCCAAGAGATAGTCATTACACCTAGGTGGGTAGTGGGTCCTAGTAGTGTGACATCCTCACATACCCCCATCCTCAAGATTTCCTATGTCTGCTTCCTCGTATACACTCACCAAGTCTGCCTCATATGTCCTTGGAGAGGAATTTCAATACGACACATGGCTGACATGAAAACAATAAGGATAAATTAGTTTAGCCACATAAGTCATAAAGAAAGATCAAATAAAAATTTAATTGTAACAATAAGGCAAGAAGTGTGCACAATTTCAACATGAAATCAAATGTAACTACAAGGGCTACAAGCAAATAAGTTCACAAGGTGTGGATAAACCTTTTCAATCAAATATAAATAAGGTGCCAGCCTTTACAATCAACAAAAAAAATCATTAATAACTATAAAGAAATTACACAATCTTCAAAATTACACTATACAACACTACATGACTAGATACTAGCCACCAAACGAGGAAGGAGGGAACAACATCTGGCTATAATAGTAGCCCACATGTGGTGCGGAGTGGGCATGCCATCTACATGTCTCAGATTGTACTATTGGGCTACATGTTGCATCATGTCATCACACGACATGGTCATACACCTGCCGAAGAAGGAACACACTAGTCGTGTGCCACATGGCAATGTGTTTGTGGCTCCGTGGAAGTAGGCATGTGCATAACAGAGCCCACATAGTGATACCTCATGGAGAAGGCACAAATAGATACACACCATAGCCAGAGGTATACATGGATCGAACATACCCATCTTCTAATTGACCCAAATACTGTCAAAACAACCATGGGTATTGTTGGTTCTTTTTTACAATGTAAACAGGTTGGTCTTATAATATACCTATGGAATTTCTAATTCCAATTAAGGACAGCTCAAAGGACCTATACCAACTAATGAGGACTTCAAAATCCTCCTACACTTTGGGCTCTGCAAGACCCAGGAGGGTGATCCCTTAATTTTTTTACAACCTCTACACCATTATCATAAACGACATTAACAATAGAAGATAATCTCACTTAATAGCTCAACACAATAGGATAAAACTGAATTAAATTGGTTGTTTATCACTAATATCAACTATGTGGAGCATGAGATAACCACAACACAATCCATAATATAATTTTTCATTGATTTGAAATTTGTAGCAAGCTCTAGGAAAAAAAAAACAAATACTGAATTATACGAATGACTACAATTTAGATCAGTGCCATATATCCATTGTCAGAGTCTAATTCATGAGCATCTAGAGGTTCATGATAGATTTAATACATAACACATAAGATCCCTGACAATATTGCATTACAATTTCATCAGTATGCATTCTAACCCAATACTACTTATCGAATCCTTATACAAAACATATCCACCTATGATTCCATTCAAGCATTTTAATTAATTTCTTGAATTAATGCTAAAATAGAATCATACACACCATAACAATGAGATGAATGAAACAACCCTTAGTTATTTATTCAAAGTTCAGATACACATGTACAATGGAGAGACATGAGCTTGAATTTTTCATTTCAACTCAAATGCTAGTACTGTTATATAACATTAAATTTCCATGAACTCAAAACCTATTACAGAATGACTCAAAACCTAAATTGCATTTCTCTAAAACCATCAGACTTTACAATTTTCTCTACAACTTCACCTAGACCCAACCAAAATTATCTAACTTGCTAACCCGTACTTCTAGCCTTGAAATCCTTTTTATAGAAAATGAAGGAGCAAACAAGCATCAGGCAGAAAAGTACACATGTCACTAGCCAATTGGAGCACCTGGTGATATTCCAAAATTTGTTATGACAACCATCACCTTGGAGAATATTTTTTTTCATCATGTCGGCTCAAGAAAGTTGATGCAACAACAAAAACCACAAGAACCCGCGCCAAGACTGCCAACAAAGAAAAATTGGAAATCGTTGTAACTGCAGCATCTGGTTTACCACCCATTAGTAGTTCATTCATTTTACTCTTCCTCAGTCAAATATTTAGTTACCCATTTCTAGTACTCTTCATCAGTCAGCTAGTCAAAATTTATTACCTCATTCACCTTGGCATTATAAGTTGTATATTTTACTGCTACCTGATTTGCATCTCTTTCAAAAGATTCCAAAAATGAGCTGGTACTAATAATCTTATCCATATAGCTCACCAACAAATCATAGTCTGATTCATCAAAAATTAATATAATTTGATCATTGATGACCTCACTTGCTTGATCCTGCCTGTTGGTGTAATTAAATATCTTGTACCTTGTCCTAGGTAATTACACCTTAGTTAAGTTTACTTAGGGACCACATAGGAGGTTGTTGGAGAATTTCCACTTTTGGTGGACTTGACATGTCATCACCTCATCATTTCCACCTTTTGTGGACACATCATGTGATTATCTCTCCATCTTTGGTGGAGTGATAAGTCTTCCTAGTTGTCTCATGTCATAAGATTCTGACACTTGTCATAATCTTATGCCCTTCTATGTTCTCACCTTGGCTATTTAACCAAGGGGTCTTTCTCATTTGTAATGAATCATAATCATTATCATATTAATGACATTGAATACAGTTTATTCTTGTCATAATTTCTCTCTCTTTTTTGTGCTTTCTATTTGGTCCATAGATCTTGGGTGGCGTCCATAGCCAATTCTAACATGGTATCAGAGCGTGTTTGGAGCCATTGGAGAGTCTTATTCTGAAGAGAGATTCCAGATCTGAGGAGGTTCCGTTCGTGGCTCTTTGTTGCAGGTTCAAATCCGAGCTTGTTGGTGCAAATATGAGCTCACCATTGTGTCCGGAAGGTTCGAGATAGTCGATTTTGCCTTTTGTTTCGTCCAAATCGGAGCTACGAGGCCAAATCTATGAGGGTTTGAAGCTGAAGAGCGGTTGCCAGATCCAGAAGGTAGCTGCAATTTTGGAGCATTTTGGGTCAAATCCAACCCTGCCATCGCGTCCAGAAGGGCCAAAAACCCTAAGATCGACTGTCAAATCGTCCAATTCGGAGCAGTTGTCCGGTGAGGCAAAATTTTTTTACCTGTAGAGCCGTACGGCCCCCAGGTCGCCATAATGTCGACGGTACGATTTTTGTAAAAAAAAAATTATTTATTCCGTCGAAATATTTTTGAATTTTTTTTAGAAAAAATTTTAAAAAATTTTAGTATTTGATTTTTCTAAAAAAATTTGTATTCAAAAATTAAAAAAAAGAAAAGAAAAAAAAAACAGAAAAAATTTATATAGTCTGCGGCCTAGTCCACAGACCTGACAGTACGAGCGTACCACACAGGGTACGCTGTACACGTGGCCCCCGCGGGCCCCTCAATCCTCCGCCGCGGGCCCTTCACATCACAATACCGGCGGACAAAAAAAAGAAATTCAAGGCAAAATTTCAAAATTCCGGCAATAATTCAAAAACAACGGGCAGTCAATTGGAAATCCGGCGAAAGGCGTTCACACCGGCGGTCAACATTTTTCCGGCATTCAAATTCCGGAGAATATTCCGGCAGTTTCGTTAATTTTCCGGCAGGTCATTTTTTCCCGGCAATGGCCATCCAACCGTCAAATTTAATCGCTGAATTGATGATGTCATCACCGCGTCAGCGTGACGTCAGCAGTTGGTTTGAAAATTTTTGCCCCTCACCATTGAGCTTTTCATTTTTGCAGTCTAAATTTGAAGCTCCATAACTTGCTCATTTTGAGTCCTTTTTTCAAGCAATTTTTTTTGATTTGGGCTAAAATTTCGTGCTCTACGCACTGGTGCAATCAGTTTTTGGTTTTGATGCCTGGTTTTTCCAGAATTTACATATTCTCACAGGTGTTGCTGCTTCGTCCTTGTTTTGAGAACTTTGGGAGCTCATATCTTGCTCTTACGGTAACATTTTTGTGTGAATTTTTTTTTGAAAGTGCATGATTTTCTATGTACTTCTCAGTGGTAGGATCAGATTGATCTCATTTTGTACCAAAAATTGTACTTGATACTGTGGCCTATTTTGGCATTTGTAAGCACTAAGATCAAGTCTAGCTTGCTGTTTTTGGCATCTAGCAACTGTAAACGCACTAAATATAAAGTTCCAAATCAGATATTGCTTGGGGGTTTCTTGATTGAGTGATTTGGGGGGGGTAATCTTGCAGTGATTATTTGCATTCTTTTGCTTGATTTGTGTTCTTGCAATGGGGAGATCTCAAATTGAACCCCTAAATCCACATAATTATGCTACATGGATAAAATCAGTAACAAACTATCTCATGATGAAAGGTCTAATAGGTCATCTAAAGGACAAAATTCCCAAACCTACAGATGCTAAAGAATTGGCAATGTGCGAGATTGATCGTGAGAAAACACTTGGATGCATATGCTCATT
Organism: Sequoia sempervirens; assembly: GCA_007258455.2. Taxonomy (NCBI): domain Eukaryota; kingdom Viridiplantae; phylum Streptophyta; class Pinopsida; order Cupressales; family Cupressaceae; genus Sequoia; species Sequoia sempervirens. The sequence goes on along the minus strand of VDFB02116564.1, from coordinate 13,269 downwards.
AGTCTCATTTGATTTGCAGTTTCATATTGAATCATATACTACACCTAAAGAGGTATGGGATACTTTTGAGAAATTGTATGGCAAAACAGATAAGATTAGAGGCTATCAGATTGAGAATGATTTGATGAATCTTGATCCTAAAATTTTTGACCACATCCAAGACTACATCTCCAAAATCAAGCAACTAAGAACACAATTGAAAGAATGCACTATTGAAAAAGAGGATTTACAGTTGATTTTGAATGTGTTATCCAAGCTTGGTCCTGAGTATTCAGTGTTTGTTTCTGGCTTTCATACCCATCAACTTTCTATGGGAGCATCATATGTTGATCCTATGTTTGATGACTTTGCAAATCTCCTAATCCAAGAGGAAGCTAAGTTAATGAACATGGGTCTAATAAAGTCTTCCAAACCACAAGCATTGGTGGCTAATGAGTCTAAGGTACAGAAAGAATCAGAGAATCTTGATAAGAAGCAAAAGAAGAAAAAGAACAAGCCATATAAAGAATCAGAATCCTCATCATCAAAAGGAGAAACATCTAAGAAGGAGAGACCTTTTTGCGCATATTGCAAGAAGGATGGACATGAAGAACACTATTGTTACAAGAAGGATATTGATGAGTTGAAACATCTTCTCAAAAAGAATCACATTGATTTTCCTTCTAGAATGTCTGAATCTTCTTCTCCTTCTACTTCAAAACAGTCTAAAAAGGACAAAGGTCAAACATCAGGATATAAAGGACAAGCTCTTTGTGCTCATTCAAGTCCAGGATCAGGGAGATGGCTTCTAGATTCAGGAGCATCTCATCATATGGCATCTTCACAGACTATCTTCTCTTCATTTCAACCTTGTTCTATGTCTCCTATCTTGATGGGAAACAATACATACATGAGTGTAACAGGGAAGGGATCTATTAGCATTGGGGAGAACACTTTTCAAGATGTCTTGTGTGTTCCTCATTTGATGAACAATCTACTTTCCATATATCAGATTACACATGGTGGAGATGGGAGAACTGTGGAGTTCACTCCTAATTTTGTCATCATTCGTGACTTGGAGACTAGAGAGATCATTGCTACTGGGGTGGTTGATCATTCATCTCGGTTGTATTCCTTTGCACAGTTTGCTTCTGATGATGACTTTGTTCATTCGACTGTTGATCACAACTCTGATTCTGACGAGACATTTGGCTTTTTGAACTTGGGCATACTCACATCAGATCCATTACTTGAGCCATGCACTTCATCTCCTCTATCTACTGTTGTACTTTATGATACTTGTGTTGCTACAGTTTTGGCTCCTAGTGATTCAGTGCAACAGGATCCTGATTGTCTTCCAGATATGGTTACTTTGGATGACTTCCTAACAGGTATTTCAGACTTGTTCATGGAGTCTCATCTTTCTGATTTGGAGGACACCATTGATGACATTCATCTTCTCTTTGATGAAGATGAACCTTCTTCAGTTGTTGTGAGGGAACACCTTGACCCTCTTGTTCATTCTCTACATGATCATTCTTCACAGTTTGGCGTGAGTGTGGATTCTTTTGGACAGCATTTGGAGGAGGCTTCTTTGTCTTCAGAGGGGATATCTTTGTCTTTGGATTATGTTCTACATTCATCTCTACTAGATGTTGGGTTTTCCTCTTCAGCAGTGTGGCCTAGAACACCTGATTGGAGTGGTTCAGCTTTCTGCATCGACATGGAGACACTTGAGCATGCTTCAGAGACAACATCGCACATCATACATCTTGATATCCTGCATACATCCTTGGTTTTGTTTCTTCCTAAGGGGAGGAACGTTGTTCGGCGAGATTGGATCATCTTCAGCATTCAATGTCGAGCTTCTACCATCATTGCAGGAGACTCAACATTGAGGGGGGGCTACCTTGCTTCTCTTCTACTTCTCTCTTATGGGGGGGTCTTTTTCCTCACATGGGGTTTTTACCTTCTCATTCTTCATTGAGAGCATTTCTATTTTGTATTTCATCTCTCTTTTGAGGGGGAGTTTTGTCCCATGAGGTTTTCTCCCTTTCCTCGGTTGTGAGAGATTGCATTGTTTGTACATGGGTACCTAACATGGCCTAGTAGCTGGGACCCATCTTGCATTGTTTGCATTTGTGCACTACTCCCTAAGTTGCACTTAAGGGGGGGTGTTGGTGTAATTAAATATCTTGTACCTTGTCCTAGGTCATAATTACACCTTAGTTAAGTTTACTTAGGGACCACATAGGAGGTTGTTGGAGAATCTCCACTTTTGGTGGACTTGACATGTCATCACCTCATCATTTCCACCTTTTGTGGACACATCATGTGATTATCTCTCCATCTTTGGTGGAGTGATAAGTCTTCCTAGTTGTCTCATGTCATAAGATTCTGACACTTGTCATAATCTTATGCCCTTCTATGTTCTCACCTTGGCTATTTAACCAAGGGGTCTTTCTCATTTGTAATGAATCATAATCATTATCATATTAATGACATTGAATACAGTTTATTCTTGTCATAATTTCTCTCTCTTTCTTGTGCTTTCCATTTGGTCCATAGATCTTGGGCGGCGTCCATAGCCAATTCTAACACTGCCACTGTTGAAGTGACCTGACTTTCCCCTGCTCATCAATTATATTAGGTAACAATATGTTACCCCAATCATTAAAATTCTTTACCAACTCCCTGATCTTCCTACTCAAATCATCTGGTAAGGTTTGAAAACCCTGCAATGACTTAACTAATAATTGAGTAGGCTTTAATGTTAGGGGCCTATTATTTATATCAAACCTTGAGGCCTTATACATGACATCCAAATCACTATCCCTAGGGATCCAATTTTCAATCAATGGTATTACTACCTCCTGATCCCTGTTAATATTCTTTATTGCATCTAACAACAAAGAATATAAAGAATGTATAGATAGAAACTTACTGTCAACTTTTTTGTTTAAATGCCTCAAGACAGTAGTAACAATCTCTTGTTTCCTTGAGAAATATCCCTCTTCACTTTTCCTTAAAGATGCCTGCAATTCATCAATTTTTTGCATAAGCTGCTTCTTTGTAGGATCAAAAAAGCACTCTGTTTCTTCATCAATTTGTTCTAAAGGAGGGGTGAGGGAAATATTATGACTGGAAGACCCTAGTGTGAAAACAATTGGAGAAGCAGGAGGTACTGATCCTACTATGGAATGTAATGTACTACTCCCTAGAGCACTAGATGTCTCCCCAATTTGTCTATACCTGAACCATTCCACCTTAGTCTGTAGCTCAACGTTTCTGTACTGCATCTTGTTGTATTCCTCAATTAGAAGGTTATACTTCTCCATTAGGCTCTTCCTTTCAACCTCCTCCCTTTCAACAATCTTTTGGGCCAATTTGGCCACATTCATAGTCAAAGTAGTTGCTTCAATGGTTGAGGTCTTTGAAGCTCTCTTTATTATTAATCCTACTTTGAAATTTGGATTAATATCTGCAACATTCGACTTTCTTCCCTGAGGGGCCAATGCCCAAATTGCCAAAGTTTCATATTCCTCACTGAAAGGAGAATCCTACAATGCTACCTTGACCTCTTCTTCAAAGTCCTGAAAGGGATGCTTGGACTTCATAATAGCATTAAAAGCTACTACATCTACAATGTCCCATTCAGGAAAAATCATTACACTAGCCTGACTCACCAATTTTTTGCCTTCCTCAAGAGTGATGCTCTTGAATTTTTCCATTAATTCAACTTTGACTTCCTCATCATTCTCCTAGTTTGACCTGTCAGGCCTTAGTTCTCTTCTCTCCTTACATTTATTTTGATATTCTTCAAACTTCATCCTCCATACCAATTTCAAGAATAAAAGAGCTTTAACAAATGTATCATCATCTAGAAACTCCTTGCATGCTTCCATTCTTGGATCTTGTACACTCTAACCTTTCATATCTAAATCAGATAAAACCAATTCAGCTGGTCTAGGAGGAGAAGGCATACCAATCTGCATGTCATGATTAGTAACAATAATTTCATCCGTCAAAATCTTCTATGGTTGATCAATTCTTTGCGTCTTAGGGCTTGGCTCAGATGGTGGTGATGGGGTACTATCTGTTGGTGATGATTCTAAATCAATGATTTTAATTGCCCCAGGTACTTTGAATTTTGGACCTATTTCTGAAGGAAATTTCATTATTTTCTTTCCTTTTCTGTCCACTTCTTCTTCATCACTATTGTCATCCTTTTACCTCATGTAAATGGGCCACTTTTCTATTGGCTAGTATGTTGGCCTTGTTTCCAATGGTTTAGTACCTTGTTCTTGTACACCTAGACTCAGCTCTAAGTTTACTTTTTTAGTTCTCAAAGTACCCATAATCTCTTTGAAGTTCTCCATCAGAAAATCAATTTTCTTATGGTGGGGACTGAACTCCAACAGTGGATCATACTTGAGATCCATTTTGTGCACAATATCTAATAGCTTATCATAAGCTATACAATTCTTCTTGTTCAACTCCTACCTATTTAGGTCAAATTCATTTCTAATCAATTCCTCTGGAAAGTTGAACTCATGCAAAAACTTGCCAGCCTCTATTCTTTGTCTAAAAAGAGCAAAGAAACCCTTAGTATCATGCTGTTGTTTTGGACCACACCTCAAATGATAGTCATCAAAGAATCTCTCAAAGTGCACCCAACCTCCTTTTGAAAAGGAAAAATCAAAAACCACTGTATAATCAGGGAAAAAAGTTCCCTTACCCCTTCCAATGAGGTTGTCCTCATGGATACAACCTATTTACCACATAACTTTTGTAAACCCCACTCTTGGTGGCACATTGCATGGAAATATATGAGGGACTCCCTGAAAACCATATACCCTCAAAACATTGCTGATTGGGTATGGGATAATGTCACCCCAGTTATGGCTGACTTTTAATTCTGGCTTCCTTGTCTTTGGCCTGAGGAAATCATGTAATTCCTCAAGGATCCTAGGTACATTCACCATCAATCTGGCCCTTAATCTAGAAGAAAAACAATTATCAAATTGCACATAACTAGTGCTTTCCTTATTACAAGATAAATATGTAGCCCATAATTACACTGGCAATCTTTCTCCATCAACTGATTGGCTTAATTTCATCTTTTCAGAGAAGAAATCAACATTCTTGAACAAGAAAATATGCATCAGCATAGAATACCAGAAGAATTGAGTGCTGGTATCATTTTTATGCAACTTTTCCAAACCCTCATGTATCCTCTCAGCCAAGAAAGAAGCAAATTCATATGTCACAGAGAAGTTAGGGTGTTGTATTTGCACCCCTATGAACATGCAAGCAATAGGCATCACCATACCAGGACTGAAACCCAAAATCTGACACAATGAATAGAAAGTGGCCAAGAAACGATTTGCAAAATAGTTTAATTTGAAAGGTTCTTGGTCACTGGGGTTGATATGAAATCTCGAACCTCCTGCCCTGGCCAGATGAGGTGGCAACAATTTAGCTCTAAAAAGAGACTTCAATTTTGCATATTCTTGCTTCATTTCCTCAAGGTTGATAGGAATCAAATCTTCACTTGGTTCACTCAAGTCAAAAATTTGTTGGATATCATCTCTGTTAATGCTCAGGAGAACTTTTCCATCGTTATCTCTAATTACCCGTGTGACAGGGTCATATCTTGCAACTACTGCCCTAAGCAGGTCTACATTAGGAAACACATTTGGTACCACTAGCTTCCCCATATCATACATCCATCTATTTGAAAAATGGTGAGGAAAATTCCTCTATCTGTACCACAATCTAAACATTTCCAAACTTGTGAGGGGAACCCTAGCATCAATGATGTTGGAGAAATTGTATATTAACCCTTCCCCTAGGATTTTTCCTCGCATTAGAATCAATCCCTTCCTCCTATCATTCGTTGACAAGGGAAATTGATCCAAGAAATCATCATACATGTTTCTTTTTAAATAATCAACTTGGCCAAAATGTTGCTTTCGCAGTGCCATCTCAGACAAACTAGGGCTTCTTTATAACGTTACACTTCAAGTAGCTAGGACTAACCAGAAATAGGAAATTATAGAACAAAATATTGCAATTTCTCACAATCTATAATTAAACTATAGCCCTAACATTTTTATCAACAAACTCAATGACAAACATAGCTAATCCTTTCCCAAATTCAAATTTAGAATGACTGGGAGGCACAAAAATAAACTCACAGCTTTGTTCATAGAAATCCCAAATTCTAGCTGCAAAAAACTCGCAATTCCACCTTTAGCTTTGAAACGGTTCCACAAAATAGTTGAATGCTTTGTGATACAAACAAACCAGGAAAATTGATTTTATGTCGATCAAATCATGCCAGCAAGTGTCTCATCTACCATTAAAGCTCAATTGTGTGCTACACGAATGGCCCCAACCATATTTGATGCAGATTTAAATTCGAGCCATCGATCCTTTGATTAGATCAAATGATCGAATGAATACCTTTCAAAATAATTAGACACAATCGCCAACGTGGTAATAAGGGGCCCATTACACCATATGCCACCAAGGAATTTCACATGGCAGTCGCCCGCAATATTGCAAATTTCTAATCATGCGATGGTGGGCAACCATTGATCTTGAGCATGAATAATCTTGCCCTTTCAACACAATCACCAGCCTTGTCATTGACCCTCAAGCATCTTTTCCATCGAGATTATAACATACTTGTTGATTTAGAACATGTGCATTTCAAGAACACTTTAGTAATTTTCCCTTTATTGTATTAAGGCTGAACAATATTTCCTTTACTCGTTAGGCTTCATCGGATGAGACACGTGGCACCCACCTGTGATATTGTGATCTTGTATTTTGGATCACGAGATGGTGGGCAACCGTTGACATTTGATGAAAATGAATCGATAGCACATGAACTTATCTCCATCGGCCTCACCAAGGAAGAGACACATGGAACCCTCCTATGATATCACAATCCTGCAATTCCCAATCATGGGATGGTGGGAAACCGTTGATATTTGAAGGAAAATGATCAATGGTAGCATGAATTTCATCCCTTGCAAAATAAAACATTAATTAAAAGGAGAAGGGGACATTACTAGGTGGATAGCAAACAACAACGTAAGTTGTTTTTTTAAAATGATGAAGCACGAGGTCATCTAAGACTTAGGGAAAATAAAACCCAGTGGAGGAAATAAAATTAAAAAAAAGGGATCTAGCCTAGATGAGCTGATAAGACATACGTAATTTTAAAACCCTTCAAAAGGTAGTAGTGAAAAATATCCCACCCCAAGCATAAAGTAAACATAAGGGTTTTACATATAGACAAAGCTAAATCCCCAACCTTAGGAATTTTCCAACACCATGAAAGACCAATGACATGAGACAGGACAGGAATAGAACATAAGGAGCAAAAATATGAAGCTCCATCAGTGGCTCCAGTTGGGGACGTTCATTCCACTGGAATGAAGCGAGAATTCAGAATCTTAGGTAGAGTAGACCAAGATGCAAAGACAACCAAAAAGGTATTGTTCAGACAAAACAACCCAAACTATGTACAAGATATATACAAAATATACAAACCTAAACTATTGTTCATGGAAAAGAGTACTTCAAGTGAAGTATAACTTCAAGAACTATCCATGAACTAGCAGTTCAAGAAAATATCCTATCATATCGTGGAGGAAATATGAATCTTCACCCCATTTACTATTAATAAAAAATGGACCCAGCCATATTGCATCAAATTTCCCATGTTTCCCTTTATCTTCCAATTTGGCATTCCACATTAAAACCAAATCTCCATCTTTGAAACTCCTAGAAGTTTCCCTCTTGTCATATAGATTCTTTACTTGCAACTGCAACTTTGCATTTCTTTTTTGTTCTTCCCTCCTGGTTTCATCTAATTCTATAAGAGCTTCCACTCTCAATTGCATCTCATCATCAATTTTGTTATCATACATCTAGACAAACTTATACATTTCCATTAAGTTATTTTGGGGCAACCTAGAATTTATCCCATAAACCAAGTCGAATGGGGCACAACCTATTGCCTTCTTCACAGTTACCCTATCTACCCAGACTGCTAATCTCAGCTTAGAATCCTAAGCCTTTTTATTCTAATCCAAAATTCTCTTAATAATCTTCATCAAGCTTTTATTGCTTGATTTTGCTTGCCCATTTCCTTGTGGGTGATATGGTGATGAATAAGAAATTTGGATGCCATGCTTCTCAAAAAATCCTATGTATTCTTCAGACCTAAAACTCATTGCATTATTTGATACAATCCTTTCTGGACATCCAAATCTAGTCAATATGTTACTCATCAAGAAATCAATTACCACTTTACTAGTGGCTTTCTTTGTTGGAATTGCTTCCACCCACTTGGTGAAATAATCAGTGGCCACTAATATCCATGAGTGAACTCCACTAGATTTACATGCTATCTCTCCTATGAAATCAATACCCCACTACTAGAATGGAGCTTGTACTATAACTAGTTTTAAAGGCAAGTTACCAGAAATTTTTAACTTACCAGAGAAACATTGAGAAGCATCACATGTCTTCACTAATTGGTGTGCATCCTTAAAAACTATAGGTAACCAAAATCTAGTTCTCATTATCTTATGTGCAAATGTTTTAGCCATATAATGTCCTCCACAAACTCCACCATGCATCTCGCTCAGAAGTTCTTGTGCTTGATCTTGGTCAACACACTTTAGCATGAAACCTTCTCCATTTCTCCACCAGAGCTTTCCATCTACAATAACATACTTGATAGCCTATAATTTCAATGTTCTTTTCTCATTTTCACTCAAGTTGTCAGGACATTTCATTTTTTGCAAATAATAAATCACATCTCTATACCATTCAGAATGCTCCATATCACATATGTGTGATCTATTCTCCTCTTCTAGCAAATTTATCTGATTTTCTTCCAGATTACTTTGGGCCATGAGCTTGGCCAATCCTTGTCCTCTTACTAGTTTAGTAATTTGGACCTCCATGTTGAATTCCTGGATCCTATTTATCCATCTACACCTTCTTCCTGACACTTCCTGCTATGTGAAAATGTCCTTAACAACAACACTAGGAACATAAGCAATTATAGTAGCTCCCATCAAATAAGGCCTAAAAGCCTTTATTGCTTTTACCAGTGCATATGCCTATTTTTCATTTATATCATACTTAAGTTCTGCAGCCTATAAAGATTTACTAAAAAAGGCCACAGGCTATTCAAAATCATCTGCATTCTTTTGTAATAACACAACTGCAATTGTGTGTAATGAAGCAAATGAAAAAATATGAAAAGGTTTGGAAAAATTAGGGGTTCTTAACATAGGATCCTCCTTTATTGACTGCTTAATGGCTTGGAAAGCCTACACAGACTCCTCATCCCATTCAACTTTGGCTCCTTTCTTGAGAATTTTGGAAATAGGAGGAACTATCTCAACAAAATTTGTCACAAACCTCCTTAAGAAGTTTATTTTTCCAAAGAAATATTGTATTCCTATGACATTTCGAGGTTGTGGAACTTTATCAATTGCAATTACCCTCTTTTTTACTCCATCCTTGGAAACTATGTGTCCCAATAATTTTCCTTCTAGTACTCCAAACACACATTTCTTTGGATTCAAAGAAATACCATACTCCAAGGCTCTAATGAATATTTTCTCTAAATGATCACAATGATCCTCTTCCTTTCTAGAATATGTTGTCAAGTCATCTTGGTAGATCACCAAAAACAAGTTAATGAAATCTGAAAATGCCACATCCATGGCTCTCTGAAAAGTAGCCCCTGCATTTGTTAGACCAAATGGCATTCTTACATAAACATATGTTCCCCATGGTGTGGTGAAAGTTGTCTTAAACTGCTCAAACTCTTTAACCATAAGCTGGTTATAACTAGAAAAACCATCCATCATAGACATTAATTCACAACCTGTCACCCTTTGCAACATGGCTTCCATATTGGGTAATGGATAATTATTTTTTAATGAAGGCACATTCAAATTTGTGAAATCTACACATAACTTGATGTCTTCATTTTTCTTCCTTACTGGTACCAAGTTTGATACCTAGGATGAATGTCTAATTGGCTTGATGATTCCTGCATCCCTTAATTTCATTAATTCTTCTTGCATTTTGTGGGCCAAGGTGGGATTAATAGGCCTTTGCTTTTGTCTGAATGGCTTGGCATCATCACGTAGAGGAATCCCATGTTGGAAAAGATCCTCCCTGTATGACTTAAGGTCATCATAGGACTATGCAAAAACATGCCTAAACCTCCTTAATAAGTCAATTAGCATCCTTCTCACCTTTGGTGACATTTTCTTTCCAATATACACCTTCTTTGGGGATGCTTCTATTCCAATATTTATCTCTTCCAAGTCATCGGGATAGGGAGCAGTGTGATTAGCCTTTGTCTTATCTTGATTATCAAACACTATTTCTAGTACAACTATACCCTTGGGAATTGTGTTTGTCTTTAATTGAATGACCTCATTTCCAAATATGGTATCCTTACCATCAATATTTTCAACAAAAGCTCCAAAGTCAATTTCCTGATTTTCATACTCTCCCACACAATTCAAAAGCCTTAATATGTCATCATCATTATCAAAAACTTTCCAATTTGTTATATTATTAGGGAAAGATGGCCTGGTTTGCACCTCAACCTTTGAAATTCCAGAATAAGTCATATCATATGGTTTTATTGCAATGTTGGCTAATAGGTCTACCACTTTGTTTTGGCCTCTTTTCATCCATCCTATGCCAAATGCATCAAAGCTCTCCAATTCATCCCAAACAACATTCCTATGCTATTTCAACCTCTTGTTCTTTGATACAAACTTGGACCTTACTTGGGAGACCACAAGCTTAGAATCCCCAATTGCCTTGAGCTTCTTGATCCCATGTTTTTCAGCCAATCTCAATCCTAGTAATAAGGCTTCATACTCTGCCACATTATTTGTGCATTCAAATAATAGAGTAAAAGATAACCTAAATGTATTTCCACTTGGTGATCATAACAAGAAACCTGCACGAGATCCTTCCTTTGAACTTGCACCGTCAAAATACATAGTCCATAAATCATCAGATTCTGACAATTGTTTTATTTTTGTATCAATCAATGCAGTAGGCTTATCACAATTGCTAGACAATTCCTCAACCCTGAACTCATCTATACCACTGCCAATAAAACATGTCATATTCTCAATCGGGCCATGCTCAATCATATGAGGTACTTTTGATTCTCTTTCAATCTTTACATCCTTACCATTAATGGAGAAAGTAGAAAATGAAAAATTGCATTGCATGTTACCCCCCATCAATGCACTCCATTTTCTTGACAAAAGAATTCTAAAATGAGGTGGGATGTCTGCAACTAGTATGGTCATGACTAAATCCTTGTCAGGGTACTGAGTCAATTTATAAGGCAATGCTCTGATAGTTCCAATAACTGGCACTTCTCTTGAATCCATAGCATAACATTTACCTTGAGTAGTATCTACTATCAAGCTCATTGCCTCCATTATTTTGACTGGCATAACATTATTTGATGCCCCTGAATCTATCATACAGTTCTTTAAAGTTTTCCCATTTATATCCACACTTAAGAAAAAAGGGGTTATGTTTTCAAGGCACATGTTAATATAATTTCCTAAATACATAGGGGGAATTTGTGACACAATTCCCTTACTTCCTTTCTTTCTCTTTATCCTTCACTTCTTTACCACTTCCTTGTTTAGTCTTATTACCAGCAACATCTGTGATAAGGCTATTGTATTTTCTTTATGTTCATTTATTCTCATAATTTCTAACAAAGGTACAATTACTTTAACCTGAGAAAGAACATGAAACATATCCACAGGTGTATACATCTAGGAAAATTAGACATCATAACTTCATCAGTTTCATTTTAGTTTGGTTGATTACTTCCTCCTAGATTCTTTTTCTTCTTATCCTCTACAACAGGTTCAACCACCTTTGTGATCACCTTAGTTTTCACCAATGGTGCAGTTACATCTTCTTGAGGCTTTGGGGTTTTATTCTTTTTTGTCCAAACCTTATCACTCTTAACTTCCTTGACTTTCACAACATCCTTTTTGTTATCAACCTTAACACCTTTAGTTTTATCCTTTTTCTCTTTAATAAACAAACCTGCAGGTTTACCCTACTCACCACCGATAGTTCTATTTCTCAATTGAAGTGAACTTCTCATTTGGGTATGTGCAGGATCATGATGGGCCAAAAATTGGCGATATGATGGGTATGTGTAGGGTATGTGGCTGACGACCTTTCCTTAACCCAAAATTGATGAAACAAAAAGGGTTTTTAAAGGATATTCTCAGCTTTCCACCAATATAAATTATGCTTTACTTTGAATTTAATAAATAATTATTATTCATTTTCTATTTGAATTGTGACTAAAGTCCTGATTGATAGGTTGATTGAAAATAATCTATAGTTTTTAAATAGTATCACATTTTTTGAATCTGAAACATGCATCACATTCTATGCTTCACATACTATAGGATTAAAAAAAAGAAAATTGAATTTCATGAAGTTTTGACCAAGTTAAGGTGGTCAGACATAGGAGTTTTTTATATTTTTAAAAAGTTTTAGTAAAAAAATCACAATTAATTATTTACTTGGAAAAAAATTACAAAAAAATATGCATCACATCTAGACATGAGTCCTCTACTTATATCTAAAATATTATAAGAAAATATTATAATTTTATTGTGGTTAGGGTGGTCAGACACACACCTACTTCTTATTTTTTCCTTGAAATTTAAGTACTACTCCATTGAAATTTCAAATTTTCACCAAATAGATTTTTTATTTTTTTAAATAAACCCAGTAGTTGAGAAACTACATTCAATTTGCTACAAATTCTATTTTTACATATTTTTGAAATAATATAGATAACTTATTTAAATTTTTACGTTGACCAATTTTCCTAACTCTGATTGTTCTATTTTTTGCCACTTAAGGGCCTATTTTTTCCATGATGATCCTGCACATACCCATTTGAGCAGCCATTTCTTCAGTCAATCTTGTAATTTCTTCTTCTGACGGTCTCCTTAAAGACACTAAATCTTCAGCCTGTTCCATATTGCAAGTATAATGATCAAAATCACCTTCCTCATCAGAGAAGAGTTGTTGATGATACACCTCACTCATCTGCCTCTGATTAAGCACATCAGCTTCTTGTATTTCATCATTAGAAGAACATTCTACCTCATCAATGTATGATTTAGCCATACAAAAATTTACATCATTCTGCTCATATTTGTAAGG
>VDFB02116563.1:0-19942 GCA_007258455.2 Sequoia sempervirens | reverse complement strand
GGAGAGATGAGAGTGGAGGGTTGTCATAACTTACCTCACTCTAAAGGAAGAGGATCAAGAATGAAGAGCACCATGTAGTACTTTTGTCACTCTTCATACCTGAGTTTTGGGTTTAGGCTAGGCGAGTTGGTTTTCGAAGTCAATACTGCACCTCAGATAGCTCTCTATCCAAGGATGAAAGTGTAGTTTTGGGATGAAAGCATGACGCGCTAGTGTCTCTCTAGCGCGTTGGTGTCTGTATGGCCAAAAAATAGGGAGTATAATAAAGACTACCTAAAAATGTACTAACAGCCTAGCTAGTTGGTTTACTTGTGGAAAAAATAGAACAAGGAAATGAAAAAAGTAAAGACGAATGTGATAAAGCAAATAAATGAGAGCTAGGGTGACAAAGATAATCTCACACAAGCACTAGTTCACCAGCTAGTTGCACCCATACGTTCGCCTACACACAAGAAAGAGGGAAAATTTTTGGGGGCTATATAGCGGCCTGCCTCAATCAAACCCCTGTTTTGGTGTTTCCATCTCCACAGACAACTAGAAAGCAACAGAGTAGAATATGTGATAAAGGAAAGAAGAAATAGAAAAGAAGTGAAGTGTTACCACCTTCACCCAAAATCTCACTAGCCAATGGAAGAGAAAGCAAGCTACGAACTTGGAAAAGCCACCACCGCCACAATCGTGGTGAAGGGAGGTCTCGCAAGACTCCAAGCTCACAATGTTTGTAATGGCCTCACACTTGCAATGTGGAGTTGATGGAGTGCCAAAGTTGCTACAATGCTCAAAAGTAGAGTGCTAGAATGTTGCTTGAGAGTGAAAGAGTGAAGAGAAATTGCTTGAATTCCAAGAAGATTGCTAGAGGTTCAAATGAATTAAGATGAATTTGAAGGAAGAATGAGGAAGAATATACCATTTTCGGGTCGGTTGGTCAAAGAGGGGACATTATAATTCGACCCCAATCGAGTGTGTAACGCCTCTACCAAATTTAGACACAAGAATCTATTAGGGATGTCAGCACACTGTGCAGACATCTACGCATTAAGTGTGCATCCCCAAAAAATATTCTCTCATCGACACACATAACAGATGCCAAGTGGATGGAAGGCAGGAGGGTGATGTGGAATTTCGCCTTCAGATTTGATTTTCTAAGGTGAGGGTGTATAAAAGGGGAATTTTCTTAAGGGGTGCAAATTCACGCCTATACATTTTTCCCCCACTTTAGTGAGCATGAATACTGATGAGCACTTGGTAAAGTAGATTGAAGAGTTAGTAGGGTAAGAAATGTATACTTGAACCGTTGAGGAAGCAGATGACGATCTGGAAAACTCGAAAGCGTAGAGTAGGAAAAGGACTCCACAGGTACTCTCCCTAAGGAGTTTCGAACAAAAGGAATTTGTAGCTCTGTAGAACTATGAAGTTACACAAAGTACGCCAAAGACCCTGAAACCAATGATGGACAAATCTCGTAGGATGAAAGCATCTCACAGACCTGCAAACCTGCAACAAGGCAACCCCCAAGTTCTCTCTCATGAAGGAAGCCCAGTAAAGTAAGCACCTTATAGGCTTATAGACCTGCAAGGAGGCGTCCCCCAAGTTCTCTCTCATGAGGGAAACCCAGTGAAGGGGACTCTACAGAGTCAGACTAGAAAGCAACTTTACAGCACCTACAAAGTGACATGTTAATCCACAAATAAAACATGTCATAAAACAAAGCAAACACATAGGAAAATAAGCAGACATTCAGCAGACCGTCAACAAGTTGGAAGGATTTCAAAGGGATCCCTTGGGAACCCTTCAAAAGAAGAGGGGTCCATGCAAGGGACACACTGTTTGAAAGTGTAAAAGAGACATTTTTTCTCAAATCAATTCATCATCAAGGAATCCTTTCAAAAGATGTTCACTTCATCAAGGAAGAAAATTCCCCCTCGCGAGGGGAAGGTTAAGGCTTCTCCCATACGAAAAAGTTGCTCCCACCTCAAAGGAAAGTTCTCAAGTTTCTTTCTTTGTGAACCCATGACGAAGAAAACACGTTAAAGGGGTCCAAGTCAAGAATACAATTTTTTAAAAAAGGTCACAAGGACTTTCAAGAAAATATTTGTTGGAAACAAATGTATTTTCTAAAAATCACAGTATCATAGAAATGGCATTGTCACACATGAGAGGGACAACTCAAAAAAAGAAGAAAAAAAGATAAAAGAGAAAAAGAGTTCTAAACAATCATGAACAAGAGATGCAGGGGGATCTGATTTTGTGAGGTCAGATTTGCTCATGCTTATGTAAATAATAGGTAATCGTGGTGCAAGGAAAAAGATCATCAATCCCCGCCAGATCAAAAAGAATGCACAAAAGACAAATTAAAAACAAAAATTTGGGTCAACATGGAAGGGAAGCCTAAATTCCCCTGACGCTTTGCATCATCCCCAATTTGTCGAAATTCAAAGCACATAACAGAGGAAGAATGATGATACAAATAGAAGAAGGTTTACGACACAAAATCACTCTTGTATCCAAGCACCAACAAGGGTGACAAGGGTCATCCAAGAACACATAGCACGGACATGGGGGAACACATCACAACACACACACACACATCTAATCTAAAGATAAAGAGGAGGCCTCTCCCTAACACTCATCAACTAAGATGTCGCCTGCTTCCCAATCTAGATCATTATAAGGGGGAAGGAGGACGAGGGATTGCAGTGGTGGAATATTAAGGGGAGGTTCTTTTGACCCTCTTGCAACAAGGGCTAAGGAAGAAGCCCCCACAAGGTCTTCTCTGCTCAGCTCTTATGGAGCTATGGTCAATGATTTTGTGAAGAACGTCGACAAGGCTAGAACTTCATCCAAAGAGTTGAGCATTCACTTTACATGAGTGCCATGTTGTACCTTAATGGACGGAGAGGACTGTGCTTGAGATTCACCACTTGGCTCACCGAGCGATTCGGGAGTGGTGACAAACTCAGGGGAAGATAGGACTTGTTCTATCACTAAAACAAAACAAGCTAGCGCAGGACCACCTTTCAAAGAAGGTGGGCTCCTATTACACCCTCCATTGCTGGAAGGGCCAACCTCCACCTTCTGCTTCGTCGAGGGATGTGAACTCCCTATAGACAAGGCAAGAGGCATAGAGGAGGAGGAGAAAACTGTGGCAGACACCACCGAGGTATTCGACATGTCCACGGGTTTAGGGAATGGCGGGATGTCCAAAAGGGACATTAACATGGGCAACTCAACCAAGGGAGCGATAAACAATTGCACCTTTTTGGGATCAGGGGAACTCACACCCATAGCGGGAGCCGAAAGCGAGATTGAGCTAGATTGAATGGAAGCAGAAGGGAGGAGAGAGGAGGACACATAAGGAGGCCTTGAAGCAGGGGCACTCATCTTCTCTTCCTTCTTCTACAAAGTAGCCTACTTAGTTGCCATAGTCATTCGTCGATGCTTGCACTCATGCGCATGGCAGTTTCTATGACTCTTCAAGCTAGAGGCTGGGAGCTACGAAGGGATAGAAGGATCTTGCTCAGCCATAGGAGTGTCCATCACAGTCATTTCTGATAGAGGGACAAACTCCTGAATGGGAGCAAGAGGGAGAGGTTGAGCAAAAATAGGGGGAGTCGGCTCTAGTGCCTCGGTGGCAGGCCTCTTCTCGTTTACTACTTTTGGAGCAAGAGCGGTAGGAGGCCATGGAGGCCGAGACATAGAGGATTCTCCTTGAGGACCCTTTCTTCTACCATATGGAATGGGCCTAGGCTCCATGGGCAAAACAAGAATCTCGAACGCAAGACACTTGGGCTTTTGCCAAGCAGGCAATATAGGGTTCTCTTGCAAATGCGGAAAAATCTAATGACGCTGCAATAGGGAGAGAGGAAGCGTCAGGATGAACAATGAAAGAGGAAGAAGAGGGATCTGGAGGGGGCTTCTGTTCTTATCTTCTAGGGACCTTGGCAGCATCACTGTCAGCTTTTAGGCATGCCCTATGCGAAACAACATAAGGTGATGGAGGGTACTTCACTCAAGGCATTAAGCACCCTTTCTTGTACTTTGATAAGTCTGATACAAGAGGTCCTTCCTAGGAAGGAGAGGACCAATGGGTGCTAGCCAAAAGTGGTCTAAAGAATAACTATCACATGTAACTTGTGGTCTATAACCGGTGTCATGGATCACATGCACACAACCCTCATGAATAAACTTCAAACATTTATGCACAACTGAGGGAACTGCGTTCATAACTACTAGCCAGGGGATACTTAGCTTCACTCTGAAGAGTTTAGATCTCAGGATTATGTCAAATAGCAGGTTTACAGATTTAGGTCCGATAAGGACTAACACAACGAAAAGTCTGTTATGCATACAGATGGTGATCGCAGGTGCGCCATACCTATCTTTATGTAGGAAGTTGATTAACATAATCTCCTTGGTTATGATATTCACCTAAGATGTCGGGTCAACAAGAACACCTACTATAGTGTTCCCGTTGATTTGCATAGGGATATAAAGAGGAGATGGTTCTCTATTAAAGCTCATCGACAGGTCCTACAAGGTGAAGGTTATGCCTAAACTACTACTCGCGGGCTGCATAGAGGGGATAGGAAGATGCAGGAAAGAGGCCATCACCCACACTAAACAATACTCTCACAAATCCCCCCAAAGGTTTGAGATAGGATAGTGACCCAGTTAAGGCTTCGTTCCACAACACTTACGAAACCTTCCAACTATGCCTACTAGGGGTTGTAGGTTGGGCTGTAAGGTGAAACGCCTCACAACACTCGCACCTACAACACTCCTAGAATGCAAGGAAAGGACCCTTCAATACTTCCAAAAGGAACCAAAATGGTTCATGTCGGGTTCACCAAAAATGTAAGAGAGGGGGACTAACCACGTCAAGGCTCCAGGTCACAGAGTACCGAGAGCGAAGGGCTGCCATAGCTTACTTCACTCTAAAGGAAGGGGATCAAGAATGAAGAGCACTATGTAGTAATTTTGTCACTCTTCAGACCCAAGTTTTAGGTTTAGGCTAGGTGAGCTAGTTTTCAAAGTCAATATTGCACAGGTTAGACAACTCTCTGTTTGAGGACGAAAGTGCAGTTTTGGGATGAAAGCGCAACATGTTGGAATCTTGTTGGCACATTGGCATCCGTACAATTAGAAAATAGGGAGTACAATAAAGACTACTTAAAAATGTACTAACAACCTAGCTAGTTGGTTTAGGTGGAAAAAACAGAACAAGAAAATGCAAAAAGTAAAGACGAATATGATAAAGCAAATAAATGAGAGCTAAGGTGATGAAGATAATCTCACACAAGCGTCGGTTCACCAGCTAGCTCCACCCGTACATTCACCTACACATAAGAAAGAGGGAAAATTGTTGTGGGTTGTATAGGGGCTTGCCTTAACCAGACCCTCGTTTTGGTGTTTCCACCTCCACGGACAGCTAGAAAGCAACGAAGTAGAATATGTGATAAAGGAAAGAAGAAATATAAAAGAACACTACAAACAATATTATGCTACTCAATCAAATCAAAAAGGAGAGGAGTGAAGCATTACCACCTCCACCCAAAAGCTCACTAGCCAATGGAGGAGAAAACAAGTTATGAACTTGACAAAGTCACCACCGCCGCAACTATGGTGAAGGGAGGTTTCGCAAGACTCCAAGCTTGCAATGTCTGTAATGGCCTCACACTTGCAATGTGGAGTTGATGGAGTGCCAAAGTTGCTGCAATGCTCAAAAGTAGAGTGCTAGAATGTTGCTTGAGAGTGGAAGAGTGAAGAGAAATTGATTGAATTCCAAGAAGATTGCTAGAGGGTCAAATGAATTGAGAATGGATGAATTTGAAGGAAGAATGAGGAAGAATCTGTCATTTTCAGGTCGGTTGGTCGAAGAGGGATGTTACAATTTGACCCCAATTGGGTGTGTAATGCCTCTTCCAACTTCAGACGCAAAAATCCGTCAGGGACGACAGCGCATTGCACGAATGTTTGTGCACCGCATGTGTGTCCCCAACAAATATTCTCTCATCGACGCAAATGGAAAATGCCAAGTGGATGGAAGGCAAGAGGGTGATGTGGAATTGTTCCTTTGGATTTGATTTTCTAAGGTGAGGGTGTATGAAAGGGGAATTTGCTTAAGGGGTGAAAATTTGTGCCTATACAAAATGCAATAAAACACCCTAGAATATGAAGTGCAATACAAGTATGTAAAAAGAGAGCAATTTTCAAAATTTAAACAAGACAATTTACTCATTATACTATGTAAAAACCTGAAAATGATGCCTTTTGATGCTGATTTTGATTTTTAAATAATGCATTCAATTTACCCAATTAAGCCTAATGCAAATAATGACATATTTTTTTGATTTCTGAAACTAAAACCTAGATCTAACAACAAATCAGAATGAAGTAAACAGAGACAAATCACTACCCAAAAGTTTGAAACAACACCTATACAGGGACAAATTCACCCTAGGGTGAATGGGTCTTAGCACAAGGGTTGCAAAATTTTAAATTTGAGTCTGAGGTTGATGCCAGGGTTTCTCGTTTTAGACTATAAATTGTGGTTTCAGTGACTGATTTTTCCAGAATTTGATGTCTAAATACAAGTGCAATGAATGAAAAATGATGAACAATGTGATACTTTTTGAAATGCAATTTTGACTAAATTTTTTAATGTAAATGACTGAAGTACACTTATATGCAAGTACTATGCAAAATCAATGTAATATGTGCAATTTTTTTATTTTTCAAATTTTAAACAATGCAAACATATAAATTTAAAACCCTAAGTGAGATGCAAACTAATACAATTTTAACAACCCTAAATGAGATGCAAACTAATGCAATGCAATGTATACTAATGCAAATCCTAGATCTAGGGTCTAAGTGGACTCCAATTTTAGAATTTTTGATGTACAATGTTGGGTTCATGAAAATGAAACATAGAAAAATATGAGTTCACCAAAATGGATGGGAAATGGTATGATGCACCTATCTTCCTATTTTCACTAGGAAAAAGAGATCCCCTAGGGAAAGATTGACTTTCAACCTTAGGTGAGTCAACCTTGATGGAGATCTTGTTGTTTTCCTTATGACTTAGGACCAGTTAAATTAGCCTAAAATGAACTTTTGGGAGATGAATGAAAATACCAAATGAATGCAATTATGCAATGTAACACATGAAACCTCTAAATTAAACCTTAATTTGATAGAATTAGCAAAGTAACAACAAATCTGAGAAAGATTGGATTTTATGCACCTGTCACAAAAAGGTTGTGCTAAGTGTCCTCTTGGGACTCATTTTCCCAAGGGCGAATGGGTCTTGCTATAGCCTGGGTTGAAAATTTTCTTTCATAGTCCTCTAGTCCTAAGTCTTCACTCCTGATTCCTTTGGGTTTCACAATCAAAAATTCAGAAATAAATTCAGAAAGTGAGTTTCCATGGCTTGACGATAATGTTGACAACTTTTACAACTTTGACAACTTTTATAATTTTGCTCTTTTGATAAATCTTCAATCCTTCTTCAACCTAAGATCTACAACACACACAAGAGGGAAAAATTGTTTGTTTTTAGTGAATGGGGGTTTGGCTTGGTCAAACCCTATTTTGGTAGTTAAACCTTGAAAGGAATGATGGATGAACAAGTGCTATGTTGCAACTCACCAAACCCTTGAATTGAGATCCTTGAAGGACTTAAACTTAACACATCTCTTCAAGGTCTTAATCTTGCATGCATGGATTGATTGGATGTTGATCTTGATGCTTAAAATTTGACTTGAATGTTTGGAACCTACATCACAATGTTAGCTCCAAAAACATGCATGATGCTTGATAACTTTGACATGATGCTTGAGATCTTGAATGCTACAAAAAATTACTACGAAATATGCTCTTGAACACCTTTGACAATAATTTTAGCTTTAGGAATGCTTGCATATATTTTCTAGATGTTGAATTGATAAAAGGACCTTGTATTTCTAGGTAGTTTTCTAATTTCCCAAAAATTAAACATCAAAAGCCAATAATTGCAAATAGAATTTGAATCATAAAAATGTTGCCAAAAACATATTAAAAATGGGGATCTTAAACTTAAGGGCAAGGGAGAATGGGTCCTTAGACCTAAATCCAGGACACACCAATTTTAAGGCAATTTAATTAATGTTTGCAATTGTTTAATTTACAAGTTTCCCTTTCGGAAAATGAGATTAATTAAGATTTTAATTGCATAATTGGGCCAATTAGAGGCTTAATTAAGTCCAATTAAATTAAGGGACCCAAACATAGTGTGAAAATATAAAGGAGTACATTTTCTGACACTACAATTGTAAAATCCAAGACAATACTATTCTAACTATAACAATTACATTGATAGTTATGCAAATAATAACTAACACGGAATACTCTCAATAATAATATTAATTATCATAATAAATATTCCTTTCCTAAGATAATTGATTATTAAAGGTTAATTCCATGCACTCACCTTCCTTTTGATATATCCTTGTTGGATGCCTATCCTCTAGAAGATATTCTATATATCTAATACTTGAAATTCCTTGAACTTCATTGTCTCTCCATTAATAATTCATGCTTCTAAAATAAATCAAGATTAGTTAAATAAATCAATGGACAATTTCACTTGAACTGTTTTGATACAATAACTTCATATAAGGATGTGAAGGAGTTCCTCTGGGATTGTGAGGATAAGAGCAACACTCTAATAGTATCGAAACTAACTAATTGAATGTTTTCTATATAAGTAAGAAATAAAATGATAAGTTTTCCAACTATTAATAAATAAATCCATTAATATGTTATTTAATGGGTAAATTATCAATTTGATAATTCAAGTAACTTTTAAATGTAATCCCATACTTCGTAAAAATCTAAATCTATTAATCCGAGACGACAATACTTCACAATTAGTCTCCAAGCATTAATTTAAACAAACATCAACTACTGATTAATAATGTAAGCAATAATCTATGCTTTGCAGAGGGTTGTTAGATCATTGATAACAGAAAGAGATTCACACCAATTACATAGAAAAGGTTCATTTACCTTTTATGTTGATTTGTCTCATGACTTGATAAAGGGAAGCCATTTCCTTATGTTCGAGCTTCCTTCCAGATATTGTCCAACAGAGGTATGCCATATGAGTGTTTAAGGGTTGAGCTACCAGACTAAAAGGATCTGTTCGAATAATTCCCTGCCTGAAGGACATGCATATTTTACTTGATATACAACATTAAGCAAGGTAATTTCAGACTTTTCTAGAAGAATCTGCCAGTAGGGAATGCTTCGACTGATAATGCTTATATGATTACAATGTGAATTAACATCTCAGCTTAGGAAAACAATGCTATCTATGTTGAAAGGAAAGATAAATAATACTCAACATACTTGGAAGATGTTTTACACTTAAATCCCCGTGTAGCTCTTTTTCCCTTTTTTTTCTTCTTTTCACCTCCTCCCTCCTCCTAGTCGACATGGTTAACAAGTGATGGAATGAATCTACAATGATATCATGCCTGAACAAGTACTATTTGGATGCATCAATCTCAGTTCCAAAAGGGAAGAAGTCGTGATTAACAGTCTGATTTGCATCATCCACCATTTACTCCAACCATCATTGAATCTAAAGCCAAGCATGGAGCTGCAATGTGCCCTCCATTATTGTCCGTATTAGCTTCAAAGAACCCTGGTGTTGCCCGCATCGACCCAGATCTTGAAGCCATACTTTCCAAAACTGTTACTCCTCCGACTCGAGTTTGTTGTCTGAGTTTGATTCCTGAGGAATGATAAGCCAAGCATCAACATGGTTCCTGATCACACTACAAGCCTATATGGATCCTTGTTGAGAGCCTTTCCCCCTGTATTCTCACGTCTATCCCTGTTCTTCCTCCTTTCTTGCCCTGCACAAGTCATATGCTACCCATTAATTACAAGCGCTATTGAGGCTCCATCTTCTTGGCCAATCTCCGATTTTAAGAATAACGTTATCTTTTAATGCTAGGCCGACCATCCTCTGTTTCTTATCCATGATCCCCTTTTGATCCCATTCTTTGCCATTATGGATGCCCGCTGGAAATGTTTCGTTATAAAGAAAACAGTTACACATACATCGCATGCACATTATTTTTCCAAACGTTATATCTATCTTCTTAATATTTCCCCCTTTTTTTTAATGAAATATTTTCTATTTTAATTTCATATCGAATAATTATAATAATATCATGCCATGCATATAATTGAAATGTCATACGTTAAATAATAAATAAAATCATATAAGTATGAGTTTATATATATATATAATCCAAATCATATGGTATACACTAGTATTATACATACTTAATACTTTAATTACATGTGTAAGGTACTCAATGAATAATCGTCGGAGAAATTCATAGAAAAATAATAATAGAGTGACATGAAATTAGATTTAAAGAGGGTTATGACTAAGGTAAAGAAGAGAAGGAAAGGGTTGCAGCTGAAAAATGTGTTTTTCAAGGCATAGAGGAAATCAAACATGAAGTTGAAGCAAGAATCAAGAGGCAAAGTCTGAATTTTTTGATTTCCATGAAGAAATTAATTTGCATAACATGAATAGGTACGAGAAATCTGAAAATGGTGTTATAACAAATGAGGAGATTTCAAAGTTACTTGTTGATGTATCACATTTTGTCAACACAATTCTTGAAGCTGATTAAATTGTAAGGGTGAAATGGTAAGACAAAAAAAGGAAATAGTGAAGAGCTACAATAAGAAGACACAAATTAAAGAATGAGGTGTTATTAATGTTGTAGATATACATAAAGAAGAAGGTGAAAGGGAAATTGGTAAGGAAAATTAAAATAGAACTTTTTATTCCTATGATGTTTATGACAATGAGCTCTACAAATATGTTGAGGATGAAGAAAAAGAATGAAAAAATGCTGGTAGTAAATCGAAATTCATGAAATGAAGAAATAGGAGAAGGAAGTTAAAGAAAAAAAAGGAAAGAAAATCGATGAGACAACATGGTTGCCTACCCCAAAACTTTACAAGCATGGGATTCCATTTCCTAATGAATTTTCATGAGCTCTTGCTCATGGAACATTCTTTCTTACCTCGGTTGTTTGATGCAGGAGCATCCTAGGTGAAGAGCAATCCTGCACACCCAAAACAAATTTGGTGTTATTTTTCTTTTTCAATTTTTGGTGTGTTGTTGGTTTTGTAGGCATGCAATATTTTTTCCTATTTCTCTTCTTAGCTCTTTCAAAAAAGCAATTATATGTCATGAAATTAAAATGCAGTGTACATATGCAAATGATGCAAATTCAAATTACACTTGAGAGCCAAAGTCCCACACCCAGGATAGTGAAAATGAATTTTTTATTATTTGTAACTCTTGGGAATAAATAAAAGGAAAGGAATAGATCTTTTCCAGGCAATGCTTGGCGCTTGGGAGTGGAGGTGTAGGGAAGAAGTTAGTGGATGCCAATTTGGCCACCAAATTTCTAAATTGCTAGGCAAATTCAAAACAGTGTAATTGCATGATTGCCATGCCTAGGAGAGAGTGCATAGAGTGGTTTTGATTGGCGGGTTAGGAGGAAAATCCCAACACCCAGGTTGGAGAGAAGGTTGCTAGTGATGAACAAAAGAAAAAGATAGAGGAAAACAAAGGAAGAAGATGAAGAATCATGCCTAGGCACCCAAATTTCCATTTCTAGGGAATTGAAATGATGTAGTTGCTACCTATAGATTACAATTTAGATTGATGAAAGTTGATTTTTGGTGTTTGTTAAAGCTAGCTTGTAGAAGCGATTAGAAAGGCTTTGAGTTCTTGCCTGTAAATGTTTGTTGTGAATGATGAAACTTTCAATATGAGATTTCATTAATTATTTTCAAGCTTTGTGTTGCTCAAGTTATATATTTATTTGCAAAGATTTTTTTTTGTTGGTGCTTTAATTCAATATTTCATTCAAGTGTATGATTTTGCGAAGTCAAGGTTGCAACAATTGATAAACCCATGTAGGTTTCTCAATTGTTGACTTGCATCACTAGGCCTTGCTATCTATGCCAAAAGAGAAAATATCAATAAATTTCAAATTGAAGGTGACTCTATGTTGATTATTAATGCAATCAAACAAAGAAGTACTTGTAACTATAAAATTAAAAATATTCTTCAATAGGATTAGCAACTCCTAAACACCTTTACCTACTTTGAATCTTGTCATTGCTATAAAGAAGTTACAAATTTTTATATGGTTTGGCAAGTTTGGTTATTGATCAAAAGGAGGAAACATCTTAATTCAACAAATTGGCTTTATCCAAAATCCCAAGTCCCTCAAGAAAATAGAAGATGTGGACACCAAGGGCTCTAATTTGAGTTTTGTTAGTATTAAGCAGGGATCAAGCACTTAATTATCTTAATGTGTTTATTTATTTATTAGTCACGTCCTAGTTTTTATAGACTAGTGGTAGTTGTGGGTGTATTAGCTCTTAAGATCCTATGACATCACTTCACATGCTTAAGATCCCTTAATGATTATTTTCTCCCTTCTATTGTGGCTTTCAAATGCAACTAGAGCCCTAAATTATCTGTTCAAGTGAGGGAAATTAGTTATTTCTATTTATTGTTGTGGTAGGTGCATTTATGCTATCTCCTTTGCTCTCCCCATAGAGGTTTTGGGTTTGGACACCACTAATTCTTATCTCTTTGGTGCAGGTTCAATACTCTTAATCATGCAAGCTATTATAAAAAAACTTGTGAGTTCACATTTGACCTAGAAAACAGGAGCTTGCAAAATATGCTTTGTATGATGCCATAAAACTATCCTATGTCTTCTCATTTAATTGTGTAAAAGTTGAATTTTCTATTCACATAGTTATAGGGAAACATCTTTTAATCACCTATCCAAGATCATTGCTCTTTAGTGAAGTCTTCATTTTCTTATCCAATGCTATGGATTTACTACAAGATAATGATCTACTCTGACTTTTAGGATTTGGGTGCGTGTAGTGCTACCTCCTCTCTAAAGATAACTTTGTGGATGTTGTGGAAGCCTATGATTTATGATGGGTTTGAAGCTATTGGTGGTCTCTTCTCTCGATGTCAAGTGTTGGAGAACCATGTGGTGGGTTGTGCCTTTCATGCCATGATTGTGGGCCTCAAAAATGACAATAGCAATTTTTTTATGTCAATTTTCATGCAACATGGTGTGGAATTGGGAGTTCTTCTACTTTCAAAGGCTAAAGAGATGTTCAAAGCTATCTATTTCCTATTATGATACATGGGCTTGACGTTTGTCTTCTTGGGTCTATATGCGAGTCTCTTCCATCCACTACTCCACCTCTCTTAGTAGTTATTTCTCCTTCCTTACTCCCTCCTGTCATTTTAGTTCCTCCTCTGAGTACTACTGAAGAGCACAACTCTTGTGATAGTTCTTAACTTTCTCTACTTTTTGGGATGCATAATTTTTGATCATTTTTTAATCCTCATTTTTTCAAAATTGTAACTCATACTTTTATATTTTAATATATTTGGGTGGCCTCCACCTTTTATTGATAAAAAATGTAAAAGGTGCAAATATCATATGAAATACATCATAGAAGAGGGTAGCTAGGATTACAAGCAACAAAGCATCAATGGTTTCTATTCCTATCTAACCAATTTCTTTTGTATTAATAGAAGAGTCCAAGGTGACATGTTTTTGAGCAACAATGTTATCAAAAACCTCTTTAGATTTGATTTCAAAATTCTTCTTTCTTAGGATTTGGTTTTTTTTATCAAAGATAGGAGAAGAAAGTGTATCCTCAACACCCTCAAGATCAATGTTTGAAATAGTAGTTTATTCACATGAGTCAAGGACAATGGATTCTTCTTGTTCACCTTATTCACATGAGTTTTGATAGCTCATTGAGATTCTTCGTTAGTTAGATTTAATGGTTTTATGTTAGGCTCCATTCACCTTAATATGTGGAATGCCATTCTCTCAAGGAAGCTCACTCGCCTTATGCAACTTGCTCACTTGCTACCACTTGTATGCCATTGTCATCATATGAACCTCCTATTTTTTAATAATAGTAGATAATATTATGATATAAGTTAAAGTAAAATAAAATATTTTTTAAGTAAACAATATAACTAAAGATTTATTTTAATTTTTCTTAGGCAAAAAAATAAAATTCTTAAATAGTGATAAAGCAAAATAAAAATAGTTTTTAAATAGGAAAAAAAATAAAAATAAAAATAAAACTCTTTAGATAAAACAAATTATGTAAATAAAATAAAATAATTTATTAGTTTAAAAATTTGTGGGTTTGCTCTTTAAATGTGAATAATTTCTAAATGAATTTTCAATGAATGAATGGACACATTAAATGCCTTTAAATACCCTTATGCAACAATAAACTATGCAAAATTTGTACCAAGTTGGCTCATGGCCAAATTTTTTAGTTTTGTTTCATACAATCATGTTTATTGTCAATTAAACACCATTGTACACAAGTAGTCAAAAGATGATCTTTTTTGGATGTTAGGATAGTGGGTGAAGGTAGAAAACTTGGATGGATTTACATTGTCCCAGTGTAATACTCAATATGAAGTTTAGCCTTTTCTTGAAACTCTATTTGTGTTGGGTCTAGGTTGTGGACGTATTGAGATTTATTGATAGTTTTTCTTGGACCCCTTTTGGCTTTCTTTCTTTGTGTTGGATTTATTATAAATACTTCACGTGACATTTTTTTAATGTCTTTTGCATATATGCATTATGTAACTTGTTCTTTATTAGAGTAAAAGTTTTATTCTTTTTACAAAAAAAGGGTTAAGATATAAGAATGTGTGTAAATAAGGATGAGTGATAGATCATGGAGAGAGCCCAACTTCACATAAGATCATACCATTTATCAATATATGTAATTATATTAAGCCATCCTCTCAAAATAGACCCAAAACTAAATGGAAATAGATATGATAATGCAAATTTTACCATTAAAAATTAATTATTTGAAAAACATTTGATTTTAGTAAATAGTATAGTTTAGTGCAAAGACACTAATATAACTACCTAAAAAAGAAAAAAAAATACAGATTATCAAATTCTTTAAATCTCAATTTTGATTTAATTTAAAATATTTGTAAACAAACCACTACTTTTCATCTCCTTAGGTTTTTCAACATTAGAGCTTTGTTAACTAGAATTAAGTTTCCTATAGATTAGAACTTTAGGGTTAGCTCACTTGGTCCCAATTATTCTTAAATTCTTGATTCTTCTAGTTAAAAAATCTATCGAAAATACATCAAAATATATCTTAGTATGATTTAGATAGATGCATTTAAGATATCTATACCAAATTAATATCAATTTAAATGAACATTATATAAAAAATAAATAATTATTATATAAAATTTAATAAGACTAATTATTGAACCTCCATAAAAATTAAACCTCTCTTCTTTAAATTTTTCATTTTAATAGTTACTTATAATATTTACTTTAAAATTATTTACCCATCAAAATAAAACATAAATTTTATTGTGTGAGAAATCAAATCTTAAAAGTTTTAAGCTAATAAGATTGATCATAATTAATTTTGTAAATATTTTTAATTGTAAAAATTGCATCTTGTTTTTATAAAACATAAATATTTTTAAAATAAAAAAATTCTAACTTCTAATTTATTTTCAAATACAATTACAAATAACTAATTAGACAATATTGATTATTGCCTAACTAATCAGCACTAATAACCAGAAGTATTTACAAATACTAAAAGTTCAAAGATATTATAATCTAATAATATCTTTTAAATAGATATTTTAACGTGTTATTTATCCCCATCTTTTAATTTAAGTAAATGTATTTAAGATATAATACGAATTTTGATTTAATTTTATTAAAAAATTAATACAAATTGCACCCGTAAATACAATATTGTAGGCCCTTAAAATTTATTCTGCATTTTTCTGAAACAAATAAGATCCGTTCTTCAGGAGTCTCTACAGCAGCATTTTTCCCGACTTGCAGCGGTGTTTAGTTTCTCTTTAATCACTTCAAAGGTACTGAACTTTGCACTCTATTTTTCTTCAACAGTGTTTTATTAAGTCTTATCATTTTTTAGGGCAATTCATTTGGCTGATTTACGGATCGGAGAAAATTTTCTCATTTGTAAATCATGGAGATAGCTAAACCTAACGAGGGCGATGATCCCGGATTCTTTTTCAAGAAATAAAAAATGATAGCATTCTCATCCTTCTAGGATGTCAATGTTCGCATGGAATTCTAATTAATTACCAAATGCCTGTTTAAATCCATAGTTTCGTAAATACTTTCATTCGAAATGAATATTAGAGATTTATGTCTTTGTTTACCTTTGAGGTGTTTTAGTTTAGAGGAAAACGCTTTCTTGAGGTCGTTCCATATTGTTAGGAGAGTAGTTACTTGAAATAGCTTTGCATTATTAGATATTGCAGCTCATTGCATTGTTGCTTCATGATTTTGCTTCATTCCAGTTTTGGCTGATTCATGATTTTAATTTAGTACTGTTGTGTATCACTTTATTTGGAGAAGCACTGTACACTTCTAGTATGTAATTTGGCCATGGATTTTTTTACATTTTTACTGGCTACCATTGGACATTGGTTCTAATTTCTACATTAAATTGGAATTGGATAAAATGGAGGAAGTAGCATTAGTTAGGCAGAGTACATGGATGTCTCTATTTATTCGTATTCCTTATCTCCAAATAACATCAAATTTCCTATACTGCACAAATGTCATCACCATACTGAAGAAAATGCTATTGACCTGTAAAAAGTAGGCAGTCTGAGGCAACTAAATTGTCAACAGGGGTAGGAATAAAAAAGTATAGGTTCATTTTAATAAATATCCTTTCCTTAGTTTTTATCAGTTGTTATTGGCAGCAAGTATCTGCCTTCACAAATTTCACATAATCTCTTATTGGTTGCCAGAATGTTTCCAATTTTCATTGCTATAGAGTTGTTTATGTTCTATACAAAATTATCTCTTCAGCTGTCCTGTTATGAGTCAGTTAAAAGAAGTGGACATTATTGTGAAGCCTGTAATTTTTTATTAATTGAAATTCCAATGACTTCATTAGGTCATGCGAGGTATTCCTGGTGATGTTTGTGCTTCGCTAATATCTACTAAGTTTCTGCATAGTGCACATGGCACTCCTGTTATCAATTAGCATTGTTTGGAACTTTGGTTGATAGGTTGATCACAATTGAGTTTTCTTTATAATTTTACTTGACAGTGGTAAATTGAATGAGTATCCTTAAATCCTATTCTTGTTGAAAGAGGGCAAATGGACTGAATTGGGTATGAAAAAATACTCTTTTTGCTTTGCATGTATGCTTAGGGTAGGATTTTTTGTATGCTTCTCATGCTGATCAGTGCTTCTGAAATGAAGTCCCCAACATTTCTTAAGCATGGAAAGTATCAGACTTTCCATGGTATGATCCTTGCCAACGTGTTTCGATTGTATACTTGATGAGGACTTTTTAGGCCTTCTTGCTTTTGTGATTACTTTAGCAATCCTATTGGCATATAACATTGTCATCATCTGTTTCTCAAAGTCAGATTCTCTGTTTCTTTAACTTCTATGTGCAATTGATGTTTGATAGTGATTTGACATTGTGATGTTACAGTACTTATAGACGAGCCTAACTTAAACATTTATTCAAATTGTGATAAGCTTATGTTGGACAACAGTTGGTGGTGCTTGACATTCTGCTCAGATCAATGTACAAAGGGTTGCTCTGATGATGTGGATGATAATGTGGTTTCTTTCTTTGAAGATAATTTACTTTATAAACAAGGAGAAGAGTTTCATTGCATCTTTGTGTAGCATGTAACAAATTATTTTCTTAGAGGAATTGTGGAACTAAACCCAGTACCAACACATTTAAAATTTTAAGATACAGAAAGCTAATCAGGGATTACACATTGCTTAAATTGATCAAGGACATCTTCCAATTTCTGAAATTTCAAAATTCATCAAGGAAACTTGATCAAGGACATCTTCTAACTTCTGACATTCCAAAAATCATCAGAGTTTCATTTATTGTGGTTTGGAGTCTAAACATTACAGAAATAATATCTGCCTTAACATTAGACTTCTGCAAAAGAATATTTTGCATTTAGTTGGTGTTTTCACAGTGTAATAAATCATATGCAGTTGAATCCTGATAAAACATAATAAATCTTTTGCTTAGAGAAATTGATAATCCATATCATATTTCTGTGGAGAGTTGGTTTCCCAATATCTTAAGGATGATTTCGTGATCTCAAGATAGTTTTAGTAGGCATTCCAGTTTGCAGGGCCTCAGGTAAACCATTTTTGTAGATATCTGAAGAGCCCAAAATAATTTATCACTGCACAACTCAAGGTGATATGAATATTTGTAGGAATACTGTCTGGATTTAATAAATGTCCAAGTCCTAAGTACCAGTCATAGAAATAATAAAATTATTTCAAACACAATTGTAAGCATTTCAGAATTAATTTCTTGGTTTCTTGCTCTGGAGTCTAGAACACTACAATTTTCTGCAAATTGTAGTCACGTTGTTCTAAATATACTTACCTTTTGTTTGAGTAGTGGATCATTTCATTTTTGTGACTTTTATAATATTTGTCAATGATTTTCATTCAGCATTATTGGGCGTTCTCTCTCTTTTGAATGCGAGAAACCAACTAATAGGATGCTTTTTGCAGTATTGGATGTGGTTCCTCATATGTTTGTTGTTTTAATATTTTGTTGGAGTCTAAGAAGGCATATACAAGAACAATGACATTCAAAATAGAAAATTATGTGTAAGAATGCAAGACTGTATCATTACAGGTTTGACCTGGTTAATTTCTATTTAAGCTGGAAAAATAAGTTGATTAGTACATACAAAGGTATGAATTATGTTCAAGGATGAAAGACAGTATAATGTTAGAATATGTATTAAATATTAACTATATTACAGATAACTAGAATTGATGAAAGTTGGATTTATTTTTGACACCAACATGTTTGTAGAATATACTTTTACATTTGCAGTTACAACTTTTCAGTGGTTGTTTAATCTAATAGCTAACTGCCAACTCAGACTAACAACACAACGTGCAACAGATCTAGCTTTGACAGGAAATTTCCTTACATTTTAAAGCACAGTATCAGTCCTAAATTCCTAATCTACAATGATTTTATGGCTTACATGCCTTTGCCCCAAAAGTGAAGTCTTGTCATGAGGCAATGAATAACCACAGAAAATTTTACCAAATCATAGACAGTAAGACAAATATACAAAGCTTAAACACTGAAAACTGCTGAGGGGTCTGATCTAGTCTTAGAATCAACCAATGCCATCTTTGCTCCGCATGCTTGAGGTTTTTTAGAGTATGTATTAACTGGGCATTTATGTTAGTAGGCTAACATGAATAAAAGTAAAGGTAGTTTTTTAGGTCATCAACAAGCAAGACACCGATTTGGCATATGAGACCTCACTTATGCAAGCATTCCACAAGCGGATTGTTTTTTTCCATTTACCTTTTATGTTGTTCAACAAGGTGTACAATCTTCCCTCTGGATTGAAACCCTCAACTTCCACTATGGAGTACACATTCCTTCACCATTAGGACAACTCAGGTTATATTCATATTAGATTTAATCTCACTAACTGAATACAACTTTGTCATGTCTCCAAAGTGAAGGTAGGATTGAATCACTGAACATTCTTACTATCCAATGAGGTGTAAGGGAGATGGATTTTGTTTAGAAATTGTTCAAACGGATATTGTAGAAGGAATCTCTTTTTAGTGTACAAGCCCAGGATTAAGTTGTGGATCGTAAGGTTTCTATTATAGATAGACTTTGTTGGGACAAACACTATTTAGAATATGAGCCTGTGATCCTGTAAGTGATGGTTAGCTAGATATTAACCAACTCAAAAATAAGCTTGTA
>VDFB02116562.1:0-11124 GCA_007258455.2 Sequoia sempervirens | reverse complement strand
GAAGTATTCATGGAGAAAGGTATTTTATGTTGGTCATTGATGATTACTCTAGAATGATTTGGGTTTCCTTTTTAAGAGAAAAGTGTGAAGCATTGGACAAGTTCAAAAGTTTCAAGGCCATGGAAGAAAATGAAAAAGGTTTGAAAATCAAATGCCTAAGATATGACAGAGGTGGAGAATTCATTTCAAAAGAGTTCAATTCTTATTGTGAAGAACATGGAATTAAAAGGCAGTTATTTGCTCCTCGAACCCCTTAATAGAATGGAGTTGCTGAAAGAAAGAATATAATTTTTTTGGATGCTTCCAGAATAATGATGATGGAAGGGAATGTGTCTTAGATGTAATAGAGTGAAGTAGTAAGCACTGATGTATATACCTTGAACCGGGTAAATGTGAATGGAAATTCTAGTAAGACCCCTTATGAGTTATGGTTTGGTCACAAGCCTACAGTTAAGTATTTTAAGATCTTTGGAAGTAGGTGTTATATCAAGAGAGATAATGATATAGGAAAAGTCGATGCTAGAAGCAATGAAGGGATTTTCCTAGGTTACTCTACTAAGAGCAAGGGCATACCAATGCTATAACATAAGACTAAGAAAGATTGTTGATAGTGTAAATGTTAGAGTTGATGAGCACTCTGTCAAATCATCCAGATGATGCAACTATGATTCAGATGAAGACAACACAAATCCAGGGAAGAAAACTCAAACACCGAATCTACTTCAGATTATTCCATATGTTCTAGTGAAGCAACCACAATTTGTTTTGGAAAATCAAGTCAGTCAGGAAGCAAAGACAAGTCCAAGTGTAGAAGAAATTTCAGGAGACACATAAGTCCAAGAAAGTTTGAAGACTCCAAGGTATGTAAAGCTTAATCACTTTGAAAGTCAAATCATAGGAGATAAGAGAAAAGGAGTGCAAACTAGAAGAAAAATTGTAGAAGAATATTGTCTAATTTCCAAGATTGAACCTAAGAGTGTCATTGAAGCCTGTCAAGATGAACACTAGCTAGAAGCCATGAAAGAAGAACCAACATAGATTGAAAATAATGACACATGGACACTGGTTTCTAGACCCAAAGACAATAATGTGATTGGTACTAAGTGGGTATTCAGAAACAAGCTGAATGAAGAAGGTGAAGTGGTCCAAAAATAAGGAAAGACTGGTATGTAAAGGATACTCTCAAATGGAAGGTATTGATTTCAAAGAAACCTTTGCCCCTGTTGCTAGAATTGAAGTAGTAAGATTATTTCTTGCTTATGCTGCTTATAAGAACTATAAAGTCTATCAAATGGATGTAAACTCTGCATTTGGGGAACTAGAAGAAGAAGTGTACATTGAACAACCTGATGGATTTTAGCTAACAGATAAGGAAGACATAGTTTGTAGATTGAAGAAAGCTCTATATGGACTCAAACAAGCCCCTAGAGCCTAGTACACCAGATTGGAAAAGTATCTATTGAAGCTTGGATTCACTAAAGGTAATGCTAATAGTAACTTATACTTCAAGTTAGATCATGATAAGGAGTTAATCATAGAAGTCTTTGTTGATGACATCATTTTTTGTGAAGATGATAATATATGCATGAAGTTTGCTAATGAGATGAAGAGTGAATTTTAGATGAGCATGCTTGGTGAAATGAAGTTCTTTCTAGGATTGCAAATTACACAGTTGGACCAGGGGATTTTCATATCTCAGTTCAAATATGTGAAAGAGCTACTGAATAATTTTGGTATGGAAGACTCCAAACCTATTAGTACTCCCATGGTAACCAGATGTAAGTTGACTCAAAATGATGACTCTCCTAAGGAAAATAAAACTTGGTATAGATCAATGATTGGTGGATTTCTCTACTTGACTCAGACTAGACCAAATATTATGAATGTTGTATGTATGGTCGCTAGATTTCAAGCTGATCCAAAAGAATCACATGTGACAACTGTAAAAATAATCTTTAGATATCTGAAAGGAACAATTGAATTTGGAATTTGGTATCCAAAGGATGATGATCTCACTTTATGTGCATACACTAATGCGGATTGGGATGGTAATGTAGATGATAGGAAAAGTACTAGTGGTGGTGCTTTCTTCCTAGGGAAGAAGCTGGTGTCTTGGTTAAGCAAAAAATAGAATTCCATTTCTCTATCTACTATTGAAGCAAAATATATTACTGCTGCAAACAATTGTACTCAAGTGATATGGAAGAAACAAATGATGAACTATTAGGTAATATATGAAGAGCTCTATATCCATATACCCGACAATTCAAGTGCAATGACCAAACCCAGAACTGCGCCAATGGCTGACCATGATGAAAACATCTGCCCCGGAGAAAGTGAACGAAAAAGCAGTTCATCGAGCATAAAAGTTCGCCCGTTATCCAAAGATGTCCCGAGCGTCCGCACCGGTCAGGAAACTAATGATGCATTTGTATCGACCCATGAGCCTCATTGCTATATTATGATATGGATTGATGTTTCTATGGTTGCTACTCAGGGGGAGTAGTCATATGTGCATGTATGTGGTTTAGAGTGTGTGTATGGAAAGGTCATAGTTACCTTTTCCATTGATGTCAAAGGGGGAGAAGAGTTATGTGAAAAAATTCTTAGGGGGAGAAGTGCTACATTTGATGAGCTCGTGGTCAAGATCTTTTGTGCACATGTTCGGTTTTTCATTTTTGGCCTACATGTTGGAGACGGTTGTGGATCTTCAAGGTGAAATTCACTCAAAGTATTTTGTATCGGAGATGTTAATTTGGGTCTCCACTATGTTGTGGCTGACATTGGTGGAGACACATTAAAATTTTTATTTTGTAAAATTGTCAAATTGCAAAAAATATTTTTTTATTTCTTGGCCACAAAAGTTGTGTTGGAATATCCCGTGAGTGTATATATAAGAGCAATTGTGTGATCGGTGGAATGTATGCTTCATGTGCTCCTATGTTTGTATGTGTGAATATCATTACTGAGTAGAGTGTGAAGAATATTGTGCAAAGTGTGAAGAAGTGTTGAGCTTAATTGGAATTGTAATCAGGCTTGTGAAGAAGTTATTTTCTCAGTTCACAAATCTTGGATGGTTTTAATCCAAACCCCATTGTTGGACAGTGAGTCCTCTTTTTGTAATTGAGCAGTGAGCTCTAGGAAATTTGCCTGAATGCATGCACATTCCCTTTATTATTTCTTCTTATACTTCTAATAGAGTATAATCTTGTGGACTAACATCCACCGTCGTTTTTCCCCTAACAAGGTTTCCACACAAAATCCTTGGTTTTATTTGTCTCTCTGATGTCTTTATTGCTTATGGTTAATTGCTTATTCATTAGATTTGAGATTAAGGGTATGATAGGTTAGAAAAAGTTTAAATTTATGTGACAACTAATTCACCCCCCCTCTCAGTTGTTTGTCCTTGTTTTGCCAACATGATTATCATGAATATCTATATTTACATCCCCATTTCCTATGGTGTCTTCCCAAGTAGGAGATATTGGATCTCTTAGTATATCCTCCACACAACTTTATTTTTCATGATTGTATCCTTATTCACTAAAGCATGTTCAAAAGTATGGGAGGTGTTGGGAGATGAATGGAGACTAGGTAAGGTAGTGGCCATGGTTTCAACTTCATGTGTCATAATGTCTTTGCAAGGGGGAGGAGGAGGAAGACAAGAAAGAATTTCATGATTGCTAATGATTATATGTTCTTTCACTAAAATACCTTTGTCACCAATGGGAGAGATATCGAGAGAAGAACAATTATGATTATCATGATTATCGATGATTGCATCCTTTTGTGTCAAATATTTAGTGGATGACCTTAGTGAGAGGAAGTCCTTAAGGGCTTCCTCTAACATGTCTAAGTCATCACTACTAAAGGGCTTGGATGATATAATTTTTCTAAATGTAAGCATTTTTTGAATTGTTTCTTGTGATGTTTTTACTTTTTACTTTTCGTTTTCTAATGAATCTAATCTAAATGAACTAGGAACTAATGCTGAAAATCAAAATTGCAAAAATATAATGCTATCCATAATTGCCATGAATGCAAATAATGCTATTTCTAATGATATAATCTATGCAAACTTAAAATACAATGTAAAGTCCTAGGATGAAATGTAACTTTTCAAATTTTGAACAAGGTAATTTATTGATTACACTATGCAATGATCTAAAATGAAATACTGGACGAATGCAAATTTGAAATTAATCAATGCATGAAATGGACCAATTTAAGCTAGATTTTGTAAAATGCATGAAACAAAAAGTCAACCCAATGAAACAACTAACCAATGGCAGAAAAAAGAAGGTGAAAAATAAGGTTTTCAGTGTTGTAAAAGGTTGTTTTAGGTTTGTGCATGGACTAATTCGCCCAAGGTGGTGAATGACTCCTAGTATGGGTTTTTTTCTCAAAATTTTCAAGAATTTTCAATGGATTTTTATGCTTTTTATGTTGTATTATGTGTAACCTAAGTGAAAATGCAGTTTTTAGATGTTTTTCGATGATTTGTTATGCAAAAATGCAACCTATATGCACTTTCACTAATGCAAAATTTTGAAACCCTAGAATGCAATTTAACTAGTGAAAGATGTAATGCAAGCTAAATCTAGGATGTAAATGCACTCCAAAACATAATTATAATGTTCAAAAGTCAGGTTCACCAAAATCTGGACAATAGAAATGGATTCTCAACTTCCTTATCCATACAAAATGGGAAGAAGGAAGGGATCCAATTTCACAATGCTCACATTCAATAATATCTTAGAGGACTCAACCTAATGAAGGATATGAGAGATATGGCCATAAGATATCCTTGGAAATGAATGAAAACAAGAAATGGGTTCACCACTAAGTGCAAACTTGGAAAATGCAAGATGATTGAAAACATGTCATGATATGCAGAAAAAAGATAAACTGAATGCAATATAAAACAAAATAGAGAAGCCAAATAGAAAGAGTGCACCTGTAAACTTGTAGAGGCCAGAGTGAAGACTGGAAATGCTACTTATCCTAAAATTTTGACCTATTGGGACTCATTCTCCATTCTGGGTGAATCAATCCTAGATCTAGAAAACTACACTAGAGCCTATTTCAACCAAATGGGTATCTAAATATGTAGAAACCTTTGAAAAATAGGTAAAATGGGACCCATTTTCCACTAGTGGTGAATGAGTCCACTTTGACTTTTTTAAAAACTTGAAAGTTGAATCAAAAGCTCTCAGTCTGCTCTTTCTGTTCCTCCAGGTGTTCGGATCCGAAACCCTGATTTTTGACACTGTAAGTGACTTTTTGTGAAGATTTTTACCTTGCTGATAGGGAGATGACTTTAACAAGTTTGAAACTTATTCTTCAGTCATCTCCAAGCCTACAAAGTACCTATATCTGCATTCACACAGAATGAGAGAGAAAATGTTGATTGTTAGGAAATGGGGGTTTTCCTTAGTCAAACCCATTTTAGGTAATTAAACCAAAATAATGAAATAAGATGGAGCATGAACATGAAATGATAAAATTAAAACCATTCCATGATGATGGATCTTGAATTGCTACAACAATGGATGAAGACTCTACCCTTGAATGCCTCAGAATTGATCTTGATTGCTATCTTGATGCCCTTGTGAAGACTTGAAATACCTAACCCTAGCTTGCTTGACTTGAATGCATGATGAATGAATGAAATAATGATTTGAGAGCTCATTTATATAGGAAATACTACTCAAATGGTTGTTAATTTGATCCCCAAGGCTGATATTGAAGAAAATTAAACTTAAACCCTAATTTTTCCTACTTAATCCTTGAAAATAGTTCAAATGGGACTCATTCACCATCCTAGGTGAATGGGTCCCACCTGGATGGGACTCATTTTCCAAAAGTGGTGAATGGGTCCCACAGGGGCTCTTTTGCCAGTTGGGATGTTGGGGAATGCATAAATTAAGTTTGTTTATTTATACTATCGAGTTTTTGATCAAAATAATCCTTGGGATGCACAATATGGGGTCATAGGGGCCTATTAATGATGATATTAAGGTCATAAATGTAATAGGGCCCAAAATCCAATGTGAAAATGTAAATAAATACACTTTATAACACTAAATTAAGGCCAAATTGAGTCTATTTACCTTAGAAGGGTCCTAAATCCCATGTGAATGTGAAGAACATATTACAACACTAGATTAGGTCCACTTGATTTACACACCTCACAAATTTAATGTGAAAGTGTAAATAAATACATTTTACAAAATTAAATTAGGGGTTAGGTTTATTTAGCTTTAAGAGGGCCCAAAACCTAATGTGGATGTGTAAAACACCTCACAACACTAGACCAAGGTGAAATTAAGTCCAATTTATCATTAATTATTCAAAATTAAGCAAGGGAAAAGGGCATACTTTTTTAGTGTCCATCTTACAGGATCTAATCATGGTAATTCCATATTAAGGCAACTTAATTTTCAGATTTGCATATAAGTTTCAAATTTTCATGTTGTTGTAGTCTAAGCCTTGTATCTCATCCATTGAAGTAATATTTGGATAGAGATTGAATTTCTCAATAATTGGAATTGAACCTATTTATTTCTCATTATTTGGTATCAAAGCTTAAGGTGAACTAGGTTTTGGGTACTCATTTTTTATTTATTAGCTTGGAAAGATTTTGGGAATTTTTTAGAAGGAATTGAAGGTTGTTGGAAGGCTTGTGGGGCTGAAATGAATTTTCTTGAGTTAACTTTGTTTTACAACTTTGTGAGATTGGAATCCATGAATATTGTCAAAGTGATCTATATTGGGCATTGGAAACTCATGATTATGGATCTTTATAGAGTTGGTTATGTTTTGGTAACTTGGAGCTCTTGTTTGAAAATATGTGTGTATCCTCTTTTGTGGTGGTTTTATTCATTTTCCTTGTAGTCATGTGCAGTGAGAAGGTGTAGAGTCTTCTTGGTCACTTGGATAAACACTTTTGATTTGGACTACATAATAGAGTGCTTATGTTGGATTTATGGTTTTAGCCCTTGGTTACATGAAAGCATTGGAAGATAAGCCACTAACCTCTTTGTGGGTTGTGGAGTTGAAATGTTTCATATGTTATAAGCTCTTAGATAGCTTGGTTTTTTCGTATTGAGTTGTAGTTTACTCTTATTTTTAGTTGTGGGTTTGTAGATTTGTGCTTATTCCATTATTCAAATGACATGTTTGATGTGAATGTATAGATTTTTAAATGAATTTTAGATTTATAAAGAAGGTTTTCAATGTTTTGCATGTTAACTAAAATATGCGGTATATAAATCTATGATGAGACTGTAATCAGGGTGTTTTGGATGAAGACAATCATAGGTT
This sequence comes from Sequoia sempervirens, assembly GCA_007258455.2. Lineage (NCBI taxonomy): Eukaryota > Viridiplantae > Streptophyta > Pinopsida > Cupressales > Cupressaceae > Sequoia > Sequoia sempervirens. Next base: position 3,798 of record VDFB02116562.1, on the reverse strand, counting down.
TGCATGGTTTCTTATTTGATCTATGGTTACTCCTATGTGGGTTTGTTTGGAAAATCAGATTTGGCATTGATTCTAGTGTTCGAGTCTTGGAAATCCACATGTTATATCTAAATATATTTGTTTTGCATGATACAAATGTTTGGTTGAATCTAGTTTTTAGTTATTTGAGATTGGAGCATTAATTATGCAATTCTCCTTTAAGATGTTGCATATTTGAAAATATTGTAAATTTATCCGATGTGGATTCTTTTTATAGTAGGACTTATCTTTGGTCACCATTATTACATTGTTATGTTTATTGCAATGGGAGATGTTTATTGGGAGTACCTGATATAGTTGTTCATTTGAATCCATATCAGTTGTTTATGGTGTATGAGAATCTCTATTCACTTTTAGTATAGTGTGTTAGCTCTCAAAAATGCAGTGTCAACGCCTCAAGAGGTCAGCCACTTTGATATGCTTTAGGGTAACAGACAATGTCAAGAGAACTCAACCTTCTACTCTTTAGGTGATGCTAACTTGGGTGGGTGTACCTTTCTGAATGAAGCATGCTTATCTTATGATTAACCTTCTAAAATGCTTTGTCCACAACGGTATGCATGATGCTGAACAAATGAAACCAAACTTGATAGCAATCTTCCTCGATCTAAATCCTAAAATGCTTAATTAATGATGTAAAGAAACTGAATGGATTCAAATGATGAAATTGGTAGAGACCAAGGCCTTATCGGGTATGCAGAGTCAAATTAAATAGAAGTGGGCAACTTTATTCGCGTAAAATCAAATTGTGCATATGATCTATTCATAACTTGTATAAACAATACAAGATTATGACCATTGAGCTCTTCTTTAATAATCCAAATGAATCTTCCTGATTACTATGATCAACGAAAAGGATTTAATCTCTACTTGAGAGAACCAGTTAATTAATCACACAAATACATCAAATGTGCATTGACAAACTGAACATAAACTTGTTATGTCAATTTAAACAACTAGAAAGAATCAAATTGGAGACAACTTCAGCAATACTTTTCAATAAGTTCAACATACAATTGACACTAGAAACAACCTACCACACTAGCTGATTTTCATTGAATTCACCATTTTAAAACATGCACATAGTCTCTGATAAGAGAAATTATTCTATTGTAGCCATTCCTAATCTACTATATGTAATCTAAAATCTCCTAATGTTTCAATTACAATCGGGGTGCCTATTTATACACTAGCATTCAGGAAAATAAATCAAATTAGAAATCCATGTCGACCACTGTAGAATTTGGGAAAAAAGACAAGTTAGCCTACAACGGTTAAAATTCCATATGTCAGCCCACAATGTTTTAAATTTTGTTAATCGCCAATGAAATAGTTGGCAAGACAAGACGACAGCTATGCCGAAGGTAATTCACTCATTAATCAATGTATGCCCGCGTTCACTGTGCTCGCATTCGCCATGACATGTCTAAGTCAAGGAGATATCATGTAGATTACACAATGTTTCACCGAGAGCCCCATGGTTAAACCTGTCGCCATAACCTCCTGCCGTCGGTGAGATGTCACACAGTAGTATTTCATTATACCAAAAGTCTCCCACCACATCGAATCACTGTGACTCTTGTTTCTTCTTGCCGATGAGTCCATCCACTCCATATATGTCGTTGTAGCTTATCGCTCTTAGGGGGACCTCTTGTAGACTACATCGTTATACTGAAAGACCTCGAGTTCATACCCGTTCGCCAAGACCATTAGGTTTTCTCACCGAAGAAAATACTCATCGAGCTATCTGGAAGACAGAATAGTGTCGGGGGGACCTCTTGTAGATTGTCCAATGCTTCACCAAAGGTCTCCCACCATGTTATTCCCCAGTCGCTGAGACAAGGCAACACTTATGCCGACAAGGATCTACCATCGCCATAACCTCTAACCCTCGGTGAGACGTCATGTAGGGAATTTTGTTACACCGAACAACTGAGCACACCAAGATCACCAAGAGAAATCAAAACTCTCGCCTAAAGCCATTAACACACCAAGAGAAATCCATATTGAATATTTTCGGCAAGACCCAGCCCCCTCGCTATGACTTCCCACCGAAGATAAATTGTTTGGATGAAGTGAATCCATATGTGATGTCGGCAAGACCGAAGGTCACTTGCCAAGACCTCCTCCCGAACACCACCTCTTGCAAAAATGAAACTTAAAATGTCAGTCGAGAAGAGAAGAGAGACTCGCTAGGACATGATGCCGATACGCATAGCCTTTACCGATGAATCCTCAAATGCAAAAGTTGGGGAGATGGACTGAGTTTGATAAGACACAGCCATGACAACGAAACCTCTGCCGATAGGTGGATGCACAATACTTGTGATCGTCGATACATCAAAGGAGTTATGCTGATAAAACCTATAGCATGCAAATGTTAGAATAAAACATGGGTGTCGGGGAGACAGTCATGGACCTATGCCGATATGGACCCATACATGAAAAATGCATAACTTGATTGATTCAATGGGGCAATATGACATACTATAGATGAAATTTTCATACGGTAGGACCAAATCAAGAAATTTATGAGCGAAATCATATGTAAAAAATCAGATTTTTACAGTCCCAACAGTGGCTCCATTTGGGGATGAATGATAGTGAGATCATTGCAAGGATCCAGATCTTTGGGTGAGCAGACCAGACACAAAATGATGAGCCAGTGAGTAGAATGGAAATGGAAATGAAGCATGAAGGAATGAATGCAAAATGAATGCAAGGCGGAGGTGGATGGAAAATGGGAGTGAAAAGGAGATGGAAAAAATCCTAAACTGCTGTGCATGGAAAATAATTTTAAAGAGGATAAGCAAGAGTCGTCCATGCACTGGCAACCCTTAATCCTCTATGCTTTGGTTTCACCTATTCTGAGCTGTTACAATTTGAAATTCAAACCAAGCTTTCCCCTGTCAGACACCTAGTTTTGTATCGAGTTCATCAAATTCTTCTTGAAGATACTCATGCAATCTTTCCTGTCACTGTTATTGTAAGTTCTTAGAGTATCATCATGCTCGGTTTGGCCCAAAATCCCTACATCATCCTGTAATTCAAATTCTTCAACATCTTGGGACAAACCCCTGTTATTACCAAAATACAAAATATACATATATTCAATGCAAAAATCCTCATTATCTTTCTCATTGTTGTGTATTGTAAAACACCCATTCGGCTGCATTGAAAATTCATCATCAGAGTACCACTCTTGAGAATCAAAAAATTCTGTCAGACCAACATTGTTTGAAACATACAAATATGAAACCTTTTGCACCTCTTTGATACCCCTATGACTCAAATATTCAATATTAAGCATATATGAACCAATCAAATTTGGAGCACTATCATCCTTGATATGTAGACAAATGTCTTCTCCACATGAGTTAGAAATTTTAGAATCACATACCTTTTCTTGAATAGACACATGTATTTGGTCAACTCCAAAAGTTTCACTATCAACTGGACACAGAGATTCAAGATCACCCTTATGTATATATCTTTGATAATCAAGAGTTAAAAAATTTGAAACTTACTCACTGCTAAGCAAACATGTTTCCATATTTTCATTATTACAGTCATACTCATCACTTTTGTGATCATCAAAAAGAGGCCCAGGATCATCAGAGAATGAAAAATTACCAACACAGTCATTTGTTCCATAACTTGACACATCCCTTTATTTATCTAAAAATACCTCTTGCTCAACATCAAGTGGATATGAAAATACCTAAAATTCATTCTGGGGCAAACCTTTGCAAAACATTA
>VDFB02116561.1:7459-37534 GCA_007258455.2 Sequoia sempervirens | reverse complement strand
AAACAATGTATCCTAGGAGTTTTCTAGATGTAACGCCGAAGACACATTTCTTTGGATTGAGTCAAACATTGAACTTCTCCATTCTGATAAAGATTTTTGACAAGATTTCTAGATGTCCTTCTCGTGTGTGAGATTTGGCTAATAAATCATCCACATAGTCTTCCATGAATGTGTGCATCATGTCATGAAAAATGGTTGTCATTGCTCTTTGATAAGTAGCTCCGGTGTTCTTTAACCCAAATGGCATTATGTTCCAGCAATAGGTACCCCAAGGGCATGTGAACACTATTTTATCTTGATCCTCTGGTGCAATCTTTATTTGGTTGTATCCTAAAAATCCATCCATTAATGAATACATTGCATGGCCAGTAGTTAAATCAACAATCATATCTATTTTTGGCAAAGGAAAGTCATCTTTGGGACAAGCTTTGTTCAAATCTCTGAAATCTGTACAAATTCTAATCCTTCCATCTGGCTTTGAAATAGGTACGATATTGGAAATCCATTCTGCATAGTGAATAGTCCGAATGAACCCAACATCTAAAAGCTTCTTTAATTCCTCTTTAACTAACAATGCAACATGTGGATGCATTTTTCTGAGTTTTTGCTTCACAGGTTTTGCCCTTGCGTTTACAGATAAATGATGCATTATCAGATTAGGATCTAACCCTCGCATATCAGCATATGACCAAGCAAAGTTGATTTGATTCTCCTTCAAGAACTCCATGAATTTCAGTACTTCTTCAACTATTAATGATGCTGCAATTTGCAAAATTTTTGGCTGCTCTGTTGTACTTATGTTGATTGATTATGTTGGTTCGATCAAAATAGAAGATCTTTCATGATAATGCTTGGGAAGAGTGTCAAGTTTCTCATCCTTCAGTGCCTCAAAAAGGTTTTCACTGTCGGATTCAGTCTTTATTTTTCTCTTGTTGTGATCTACCACTGCCATTTTTCGGTTTTCACCGATAGACCCATCTTTTATTTCATTTATTTTGCAGCTAAGAGATTTGACACCCTCCTTATCAAAATCGTGAGCATGAAATTCTTGGATGAAACAATTGTTTTCCTCATTAGAGGAACAAAGGAAATTTATAATGTCCTCATCATCATAAAATGTAGGGATGTGGATAGGTGCATCATTGTCCCAATCAATAAGTTCTGAATAAACTAAAGGCATGGGATCATTAGGTTGGGTAAGGTCTTGAGCTGTCAAAGTCATGATGTGGTTGTCATCTTCATGGTAGACAAGGTCTATGATGGTATTCTCCTGTTGATTGTCAATCTCGTGAAAATTTGAATCATCCTCACTTGAGTCATGATCGCTTTGTAAAACATAATCAAGTGGAGGCCTTGAACCTTCTCTTTGTATGAGAATGGGTGCATATTTGTGTATGGTATCAACTTGTTTGTCTCTCCAAAATTCATCATTATAAATGGTGTCCCATTCATATTCATTAGAATCAGTATCTGAACTGTTCTGCAATTGAAAAACTAATCCATAAGATTTTTGTAGAGTGACATCGTCATGGTGTTTATCTGAAATTGATTCTCTTTCATGAGTTTGTTGTGCTTGCTGTGAAGTTGACTCTTTTGTATCTTTACCATATCCAAGTCTTGTTTTATCATTTGGATGTATTGAAATAGGTTGAATTGGCTCCATGATTCCTTCTCTTCTTTTTCCTATAGGACGATTTCCTTCATAGCCCATTTTCTGCATGATAGCATACCCCTTACCATATTATTCTGTAGGTAACTTAATGTGCAAGAGAGATTCATCTTCATCTTTGTATAGCCAACTTAGGATGTCCCTATCTTCAGCTTCTTCCTCAGTGGTGTTGGCTTTAATGAATTTTCCATCAAACTTTGTGATTGGCACAGAAGCTTGGGATGTAGAGGCTGTTGCAATCTTTTGATTTGATAAGGTTGGCTGACCATGTGACCTCAGAGAAGGAGGTAAACTAGAAAGAGATAGTGAATATTCACCTACCCCTTTGTCTTTAAAATTTATCTTAGTGTCAAGATTCTTTGTCAGTTCTTGCAATTGGCCTTGTAGATTGGAAGAAGAAACAACAAGAGCCTCCCTATTATGTGGCACAAAGACATCTTGAGTTGCTCAGAGATTTGAACAAGTTTGTGTGCTATTGTAATCAGCTTGTATAGTTATTTCCTGTCCATCGTATGGAAACTTGAGGCTTTGATGGTACGTTGATGGTATTGCTTGCATATCATGAATCCATGGATGACCCAAAAGTATGTTATAGGAAAGATCCCGATCTAGAACCTGACAAAATGTGTTTTTCACAATAGGTCCCACTCTGATAGGTAGCATTATTAGTCCTTTAGAAGCTCTTTCTTCATCATCATATGCCTTGATAGTTATTTTCCTTCGTGGATCAATAGAATTTTCTGATATTCCCAAGGCATATATTAGCTTTAAGGTACAAATGTTTAAACCAGGTCCTCCATCTATTAAGACACGTCTGATTCAGTGTTTATGGATCATGACTTCAAGATAGAGCGATGAATTATGTGGATGTGTCATGGAGGCATCATCTTTTTTAGAAAATGAAAGACAAGTGGGGGAAGACAAATATCCCACCATGGTTTGAAATTTCTTTACATCCAGATCAGTATCAATAGTTGTGTTTACAAGAGCTTCTTCTAAAATATTCTTGTGTATAGGAGATATTTTAAGAAGTTCAAGGATGGAAATTTGAGTTGATGTTTTTCTCAATTGATCAACTAGATTATAATGATTTGGAGAAGGAATAGCTGTCTTAGATGAAATTCCTTTTAAAACAACTTTTTCTTGTCCTCTCGTAGTCACATTAACTTGTTGATATTGTTGTTTTTCCTTGATTTTGATAACATTAACCCATTGATCATCTGTATAAATATGGCGGATTATGTTGTCATCAACATTATTAATGCTTTTCACTTTGGTATTTGATGTTTCCCCCTTTTGATAGTTCGATAAAGGATCTTTGAATGCTTGATGATCGTCATTGGTATGATGTCCTTCAATTGTAATGGTGCCATTGTCAATTAAATCTTGTACTAGATTTCACAAAGCTTGACAATTATTCATTCTATGACCTTTACATTGATGATAATTGCAATAATACGAGCCATTCCATGATGGTGGTTTGACTCGTGGCTCATAATCTCTTTGTGGTGGTAAGGTGATAACCTTATTATCAAGAAGCTCCTTGAGAGTAGATTCAAGAGATTGACCCAAAGTGGTAAAATTCCGTTGATTTGAAAAGAATGGAGGTCTGGACGGATTTGATGTTTGGGTATTGCCAAGATTGTTATTGAAATTACCACGATTATCCTTGGTGTTTTGATTGGTCATGCTTTCTTGCTTGGAGTTTTGTCCTTGTTGATTGTTGTTTCCTTGTTGATTGGTATTTCCTTGTTGGTTGGTATTTGCTTGTTGATTTTTTCGTGGAGCACTTGATAGGTTGAAGACAGATAATCTTGTTCGTAGATTATTTGCATCTACGATACCATCATTGACAAAATTTTTATTTCTATTCCAAAACCTTGTTTTATCATTGTTATTTTGGTTGGATGAACTTGGATTATCAAGTTTTATCACTCCTCATTTAACCAAGGCCCCTTCAATTGTAATCGCATTTTCAATCAATTTTTCAAAGTTATGAGGACAATGAAGATTAAGCCTATAACTTAATTCTTGATCTATGCTATTGATGAAGATATCCATCTTTTCCTTTTCAGGAATAGGACGGGAAATATCGCGCAAACAACCTTCACCTTTGCAAAAATGTAGTGAAGGATTCTCCTACTTTTTGTTTCACTTTACAAAGATCAAGCATTGTTATCTGGTGTTGGATGTTGTAGGAGTATTGTAATATAAACTGATTTATTAACTCCTCAAAGGTTTTGATGGGGGGAGTGATCTTGGAAAGCCACTCCATGGATTGTGCACCCAGACTTTGTGGAAACAATCGCATTAAGTAGTTATCATCATAGGCAAATTCTAGACTCATATTTCGGAAATCCCTCACATGTTCAATGGGATCAGTTTTTCCATTGTACCTATCAAATTTAGGGATTTCGCAATGTTTTGGAAAAGGGATCATTTGAAGACTACTATCGAATGGATAAGGAGATATGTCATCCAAAACATACTTCTTTGTTGCACCCCCTTGCATCTCCTTTATTTTCCCTTGTAATTCTTTTATCTGTTGAGTAAGAGCACTAAAGTCATTAGGAGGAGTTTCAGGATTTTGTTTAATCCCTTCTATATCAAAATTGTAAGGTAACTTAGCTCCTTGATTAGCTAATGAAAGAAAATATCTTTCTTTGTTTCATTCTAAAATCCTTTCCATAAGAGTATGGAATTGGGGATCTTGCTCTGCTTCCTGAAGCTTTTCTTCTATTAATTCGTCAATATTAAATGTATCCTCTGCTTTCTCATTATGGTCACCCATTTTTCTTGTAGTGGTTTCTCCTTCATCTTTTTCCATGTGTTTTTGAGATCTTGTGAAGACAGGAATAAGTTTTATTCCAAATTCTACTCACTTTTGATCAAAAGAATAAAATAGTGCAATTTTGTGATAGATATGAAAGTCAGGATAGAATGAAAATTCTATGACTTGAAAGATTTCTAACCTTTAGCTTGTGTTGTTCCCTAATTGAAAGGATGAAAATCCTGTTGGCGGGAATTTAAGCAAAAGATCAAGAAAAGGATGATTTTGCACTTTATGAAGTTTTGATGATAGCTTCGTAAAAGGATGGATTTTGTGAGGAATGCCTGATGTGATTGAGTTCTCTATTGCAGAAATTGATTTGGATGAGTAGAATATTCAATTGTAGGTTGGGGAATATAACAAAAATGAATACGTTGACTATGATTGTGCCTTTGAGAAAGGGCTCTTCTTTGAAAGAAAGCTTGTGAATATAAAGGTTCTATAGCATAATCATCAGTGAAGCCTCTAACACAGTCATGATATCGATGGATAAAGGTTCTATATTTAAGTAAAACCTTTCGGCTTTGGTACAAGAATCATCTTTTCTTCAATAGTTTCTTGTAGCTAAGGGGTTTCTTTGGCTTTTTGATTCATTTGAGAATGGATTTCTTAACAAAGGTTGTGGATTTCCAATCTCGTAACATGAGAGTAATCAATGTAATTGTGAATTTTGGATGATCTTTACTGAATTAATGTACTGAAAACACATCAAGCAATTTGTAGAATAGTTGTTTTAAGTACTATACTAAACATCACGTGTATGATCAAAATATTTTTCAAAAATTGTTTTAACAGGTTTTACACATGATAGATAGATCAAACAAACTCACTCTTAGTTTTCAAGTAGGTCATCATAGTAATCAACAGCCCACATCTCAAAAATGCGTCGACTCACACAACCGTGTCACCCCCAAAAGGGCGCCCATGTTTTTGTCTTTTCTAGGTGTGTACTCAGAGTGACGAAAGTGGATACCGGATCCCCTGAGTAAACAATCCTTAGCAGTTATATGGTGATTATCTTGGGGGTAGATTCTTCCCTCCCCTGCACTGTGATTATTATGATGTTTAGAAACTGAATTCAGTTAGATACTACACTAAGTTCGTAGTAAGGGTTTCCATTCAATGGGGAAAATGATATACTCCCTCGAGAGACCTCCCTACCTTTAGAACAAAGACTTTGGGGATGGTTATCAATGCACACTACCGTCAAAAGAGGGTTTCCCCAAATTTGCTTTAAATTTTATAGTGGGGTGGAATAGCCTGGCTTTGGCTTGAACCCACTTGAGTCATTCCTCTTGGGTGAGTACTTTTTCCCACAAGAGCAGGCTCTCTAAAAGGTATTATGAAAACTTAAAATTGCATGAAATAAAATAGATGAGTTTGGCATTTTGATCACCCAGTTAAGGGGAGAGCATAGGCCTATCACCTTTTAAAGCAAAACAAACAAAAGTTCAATTTTAAGCCCAAATAGACAATTTGCTATGCTAGGTGATGATGTTGCTTCACAAAAACATGAAGTTCTTTTTAGTCCCAAAATGAAATAATGAAGTGACTATCCTAGGATTGCTTCATTCTTTTAAATTTTTTACTGTTCGTGGTCGCGTTGGATTCAGTCAAAGTATATTTAAATTACATATTACAATTGTAGCCTTTTTAGAAATACACTATAACAGACATCACAGGCGCTAAAACAGAGTTCATGGGTGTTGCAGAATGAATCACAGGCGCTGCAGGATGAATCACGGGCGCTGCAGGATCTATCACGTGTGCTTCAGGATGGATTATGGGCACTGCAAGATGGATTATGGGTGCTGAACTAGGTATAAATTGTGTTGAGAGTGTTTTATGCACTAATACACTATTTTTGGATGTAACCTGTCAGAAAAACCCGCAAAAAGATTGTTAAAATAGGGGCTCGAGCCCCACGGTGGGCGCCAAAAATGTGTGATAATGTGTATCAAAATGAATAAACAAATCACACAAAATGAAACATTAAACTGAAGAAAGCTAAATAAATTGAATTCGAAAGAAAGAAACAAAGCTTCTTCAGAGCTGTTCCATTTTCCTCTATCTCCAGGGATTTGTTTGAAGCTGCTGCTCTCAAATTGTGTAAGCAAGGCTTCTCCGAATGGCAACCTGCAGAACGAGTGTGCAAAGGAAAGTGCTTCTATATCCTATATGCTGGTGGAATGAAAATGTTGATATGGATATGCACAGGGGTTGTGGATTGTGGATGCTATGATATGAGGTGAATAGGCCATGATATGGAATGATTCTATGCTATGCTATGGTATTAGAATGCTGTGAATACTAGAAGGCTATGCTATTGCAATTTGGCTATAGTTTTTCTGTATGAAAGCTTCTTTGTCATTTCAAAGACCCAACAATCCTTTTTATAGCTTTTTGCAGGCAAGAGCCTGGCTAGCAAAAATCAATGGCTATGAGATTGTCTGGTAGATTTGAATGGTGAGAGATGGAGAGGTTGAGAGGAAGATGGAGAATGTTGGGAGGTTGGAGAGAAGAATGGAGCCTTGTCTTCAACCCACGGGAACAATCTTGCACAGGAAAAGAGAAATTATTTTTTTTTGTTTTGGAAGTTTGTTTCACGGTTGTTGAAGATAATCCCCAAATTAATTAAATAAATAAATTTATTTAATTTTGTGTAAATTTTGAGGAAATTAAATATTTTTGAAATATTTAATTTTAGAACTATAAGACTCAATTAAATATTTAAAATATTTAATTGTGATGTGACTTTAGAAGAATTTAAATAAATATTTTAGAATATTTAATTGTAAGTGGAATTTAGAAGATATAATACTTAATGTTTATTTGAATAAAATATTCAAGCCAAGATTAAATGATAATTAATATAAATAAATCGTAATGTTTATTTAATTAATTAAGAAATGAATAAGAAAGTGATTAAATAAACTTATTTATTTAATCGAAATGAAAGAATGAACAAATATAAATAAATTATTTAAATTTATTTATATGCAGATTGAATTCAAAGATTTAATTAAATAAAAAAATATTTAATTAATTACCAGACTATGTGATGTGATCATTTTTAGGTGTATACAATAACATATTGAATGATAGCTAAAAGTAAAGTTTTCTTATCCTCTTCTCCAACATTATCATAATATTCTTTTGTCATTTTCATCATGTTCTCAAAATGTAAAAAAGAATTGAGAGTTGCCTCTAATTTGAAACGGGGACCAGAACTTACCGGATTGTCTTGTTCTTCTCTCTGGTCTACAGAGGCTTCATCAGACACCTTAGTCTTCTTCAACTTTGGTTTGGTGTGCACATGAACACCAAATTTCTGCTCTTCCTCATCATCAGAAGATGATACAACATGCACTCTCTTAGAACCAACAACTTCCTTAGAGGAACCTTCACCAAAGGATAAACTTCCTCTTCTTTTCTTTGCTAATTTTGCAGTAGGATCCTCTTCCTCTTCATCTTGATCATCTATGATGCTAAGATTTTTCCCCCTTGTAGCTTTATCTTTCTTTCCTCTTTTTTCAGGGGCCACTGAAGTAATTTCTTTCCTCTTCCCAAATCTAGTAGTAGGTTTAGAGGAAACTAGGCCTTTTCCTTTTTCAGCGGTACTGGGTTCAACTTTTACTACAAGGGCTATGGAGGATTTAGTGGGAGTAGTCCTACCGGATCTCCTTAGGCCAAAATATTCTTCCTCCAACTCTTCTCCCTTAGCCCTTCCAAGTGCAATCTACTCATAAGTGAATCTAGCTGCTTTAAGCTTCTTTTCCACTCTCTTTCTGATTATGGGCTTTTGGTCCTCCATGTGGATCTCCATAGACTTTTCAACATAAGTACCAATTCTGGGTTCATTGGGATCCTTCAAATTTTTCAGCAACATTTGTACATAACCCTCAACTTCATCTTCTATAATTTCATATCTCAATGGTTGAATTCATATGGTCTAGGTTTCTACTACTTTGATCATGCATTTATCAGAGGAAACATGAAATATTATGTCATCTTTGTATTTCTCAACAATTTTCCTCAGAATCCTATCTCTCTGATTCATATTGCTCTTAAATACAACAAAGAATGATGTTAGAGCATTTTATTGAGATTTTAGATCACCCAAATTATGCATATAATCAAAGATTTGATGTGCCACCGGTCTGGATGAGTCCCAAAACACTTCATTATTCTTTCTAGGAAGTCTCTTTATGAAATAGAACAACAGACATACAATCAATGAACTGAATTTGAAAGCATACTTCCTTTCTTTTGTGGACTTCAAATTCTCAAGCAACTATTGTTGGAGAAGGTCACATACGTCATAGTCTGCACCATTGATTACCATATCAAATTGAGTATAAATGGTTGTGGCAGAAATAGAGTTCTCTCTGTTGGTGAAGTATATTTTGTGACCAATCATGATAGTTTGATACTTCACAGTCATATTAGTGATGAACTTTGTCGTTAAGGATCTCTTGTCATATGTGGCTCCTATAAGTTTCATTGCCACTTCATTCTTCCTGGCTTTCAATATAGGTATTGGTCCTTTATCCCAGAGGCTGGTAATAGCCCTAATCACCTCCATATTTATCAAGTGAGGTCAGTCAGTCCACAAGAATTTGTCATATATTCTGCTTAGGACTGGCTTCACAAATTTATCATCAACCACAGAACAAAAGTTGGGAAAGTTGTTCCATCTATCTAGCTTCTTTGCAACTAGGTTTGAGTATTCAGGTTTTATCAAGAAACTATCACTAGTAAGCTCATTCTTCCAAATGTTGATCAATTTGGTGTGATTGAATTCCTCAGTCCTTACTCGAATATACATTCTTGTATCCTTGGTCAACATGACCCCATGAGGGATTGATGAGAAGGTGCCCATAGGTTCGTCTTCGAAAACCTTCAAGGAATATTTCCTATAGGATGGTCTTTGTCTGTCTGACACTTTCATGACCATAGGGGTTTCCATTCTACCCAATTTCAAATTCAAGCAACTCAAATAACACAAACCACAACTACATAGAAAAGAAAAATACCTCTTTCATGATGAACCAAAACTAGGCTTTGCATGGGTCGAACTCCAAATCACTTCAAGAATGCTCCAAAAAGCTCTTCGACTTCTTCAAATGCACAAGTGATTAAAATTCCTTACACATTTTTCTTTATAAAACAACGATTTTCCCTAACTTGCATTAAATGTGGCAAATTTCAAAAAGTTGCTAAAAAACTCTTCTTTGCTAAAAAAACCCTAATTTGCTCTACAAACGATCATTCCTTTATATTTTCTTCGGGTTCCACTTGCATAACCTATAGCTTATCATTTCTCACAACATATCTTCATGCCAAAGACTGACACATTGAACATCAAGGGGGTTCAAGTGATTTTCTATTATAGCTCCCCCTAAGACCTTGCTAGGTCTAATTCCTAGAGGAATTGTCTGTACAGATGAGGACACAGACACATATGTTATCTCAGTCTCTTCTTTCTTCCTCCAAATCTTATTCATTTCTTGCTTAATCACATCTTTGTCAACCTTCTTCGTAGGTTCATTCTTTTCTACCAGATTGGTCTCCTTACCCTTCTTGCTTCTGCAAACTCTTGAGATATGTCTTGGTTTGTTGCAGTTATAGCAGACAATATTTCTTTGATTAGATTGACTTCCACTAACTCTTGTTCTACACTAATTAGCTTTATGTCCATACTTGTTACAAGTATAAAAGTAGCCATTAAAGGATTGATTCACTCTTCTTCTATTAAATCGATTCATCATCAAGGTTTTGCATTCACTTGCCCTATGTCTAATTATTTTGCATGCAAAAAATTGACCAGTGAAGGGACTAGGAAATTGATTCATCCTACTCCTACATTTTGTTTCCCTGTGACCAAATTTCTTGCATGAAAAACAAGTGCCATTAAAGGATGAATACCTTTGTGCATTAGGTTGTCTCACAGGTGGTCTCCTAACAAAGCTCCTTGAATTTCCCTTCTGCTTTCCTTTATTCCCAATCCACCTTTGTCTTTGCTCGATTTTTGTCCTGAGATCAATTCATCAAGCCTGTTTGAGCTATATTTGAAATTTTTTTCACAGAGTTTTTCTTTCTCCAGATCCACTTTCAGGTTCACCACTTCTTGTTCAATCTTGGTACACTCATCAGACTTGCTTTGTATGAATTTGTTTAGACATTCTTCAATTATTTTCTTCTCCTCTACTTGCACTTTCAAACTACTAATTTCATCATTAGCTTGCTTCAACTAATCAGTTACTTCCCTATGCTTTTCTTTGAAGTTTTCAATTGCTCTTTTAATTTTTGGACACATTCATTTGCATCTTCAATATTCTCTTTCAGATCTTTGTTTTCTCTTTCAAAATTTTCAAGATCTTCAAGAGAAATCCAAAGCTCTTCTTTACCATTCATTTCTTCCATCATCAAGATCTCCCTCAAGTTGTTAGGCTTATCTAGAGGAACCAAGCTCTGATAGCAATTGTTGAATATCCAAGATAATGAGAGGGGGGGTGAATCAGTATTTTCTTAAATTTTCTGAATAGATACCATCCAATTATTCTAATGCAAACAACAACAAAGATAAGTAGAAGAATTAACAAAACATGAAATCACAAAACGCATGAACACCATGTTTTTTACGCGGGAAACCCAAAATGGGAAAGATCATAGTGAGTGTTAGCTCACAATATAGTATAACTAGTTATAAGATATTACAAAAATGGGGTGGCTCATTGCCAGGACTCACTATCCAAATGCAAAGGCTCACTTCCTATAGAGTTACAATGACAAAATGGCTTATAGCTAGAAAATGAACTGATAAAGTACACCTAGTGAGTGTTGATTCAGTTCCAATGAAGCTTAGTAAACTAACTTGAAACACTTCATCATATTCGCTCTTCTTCACATTCACATTCACAATACAATCACTCTCTTTTAATCTTCAAAAAATGTCCAATATATATATCTGATCTCTCCGCAAGCATCAATTAGTTTGGCCTAATTAGACACATTTCTTATTCATCAAAATACCAATTGTCGGCTACAAGATTTCATAATATCTTCCTAGAGGCAATTCAAACACCCAACACACTACATTATGTCAGCGCACACATAAGATAGGTCGCACATATATCCGCAAAACAAAATTGTTTCACCATTACAACTCATCCATTAGGTCAGCCAAGGATAGACCTAATAAAAAAATTGCAATCAACAAAATAATGTTGATACACCATACAAACATTTGAAGATGTGAGATATTGAATGTACGTGCTTACAATATCCATGCACCATTTTGAAAAACTACAAGCAATAGTAATCACCAACAAACAATTGTGGACCGAGATACCAGAGGATATAAACATTATATTGGTTCAACTATCAGACTAGAATACCAAAACAAATTTAGACTTGATCTTGTAGTTGCAACTCATATATCATGGTGACATCAATGATAACACGAAAGAAAAAAATGAGATGTTCTTCTTCATTTTTCCAATAGAACAAGGCATGGTTTGTTTGTAAAGGCTACTCACAAGTTGAAGGGATAGAATTTGAGGAGACACTTTCTCCAGTGGAAAGAGTGGAAGCTATCTAGATATTTTTGGCTTTTGTAGCACATAAGGACTTCAAAGTTTATCAAATGTATGTGAAGTCTACTTTCCTGAATGGAGAATTGGAAGAAGAGGTATACATAGAACAACTAAAAGGATTTCAGTTATTAGATAAGTTGGATATGGTCTGTAGATTAAAGATGAAATTGTATGGTTTGAAGCAAGCTTCTAGAGCTTGGTATGCAAGGATGGATAGGTACTTGATACAATAAGGATTTAATAGAGGTACCAAAGATAGCAATCTTTACTTTAAAGTTGAAAAAGATAAAATCTT
Source organism: Sequoia sempervirens (assembly GCA_007258455.2). Taxonomy (NCBI): domain Eukaryota; kingdom Viridiplantae; phylum Streptophyta; class Pinopsida; order Cupressales; family Cupressaceae; genus Sequoia; species Sequoia sempervirens. The sequence goes on along the minus strand of VDFB02116561.1, from coordinate 25,142 downwards.
CATTGTGGTTGTATATGTTGATGACATAATCTTTGCAGGAAATGAAGCTGTGTAAGAATTTTGTAGAAGAAATACAAAAGGAGTTTGAAATGTCTATATTTGGGGAGATGAATTTCTTCCTTGGACTACAAATAAATTAGACAGATCAAGGAATTTTCATTTCACAAGCAAAGTATGTCAAAATTTTTGAAGAATTTTGGAATGGAAGATTCTAAACTAGTGTACACTCCTATGGTTACTAGTTACAAGCTAAGCAAGAATGATTAATCTCCTAAGGTTGATTAGATCAAGTATAGATCAATGATTGGAGGAATGTTATATCTAACTACTACTAGATCAAATATCATGCATGCAATTTGTCTTGTGGCTAGATTTCAAGAAGATCCTAGAGAGTCACATGTTGCAAAAATGAAGAGGATATTTAGATATTTGAAGGGTACTCTAGATCATGGCTTGTGGTATCCAAAGGATATTGATTTTACTCTAAATGCTTACAAAGATGTAGATTAGGCTGGTTGTGTCGATGATAGAAAAAGTACAAGTGATGGTGCATTCTTTTTTGGATTTAGATTGATGTCATGGCTAAGCAATAAACACGATTCAATATCTTTATCTACTATAGAATAAGAGTACATTACAACAACATCATGTTGCACACAATTGTTGTGGATGAGGAAAATATTGAAAGATATCATGGTGGTATATGATGAATTTTTTTTTATCTTTTGTGATAATACAAGTTCTATCAATATTTCAAAGAATCTGGTAATGCATTCAAGAACAAAACATATCTCAATACAATATCACTTTTTGAGAGAGAAGGTTGTAGAGAATGAAGTGAACCTTGAATATGTGCCTACAAAGGATTAGGTTGCTGACATATTTACTAAGGATCTTCCTAAGGATACTTTTGAGTATGTTTGAGATAAGTTGGGAGTCATTTCCCCTCCTTTGAACTATATGCACAAGGAGATGCATTAGTCCAAGGGATTTCAAAATTCATTCTTTGGTTTGGACTGATGTTGGTGGCTACCTCTCAGGGGGGTAGGTAGTGGCATTGTTGGTTGTTGCAATTAGATGAAGTGAGTTTTGTCATTATGTAGTGGTTGTTGATGTTTTTTCACATCATTTGTTGCCATCAACGAAAAAGGGGCGGATTGTTGCAACTATGAGTAGTTGGTGTTGTTATTGATATCAACAATCTTGTGTTGTCATTGGTGTCACCTATTAAGAAGAAGATTGTTGCAAGAGTATGTGTAGTTGTTGGTGTTATCTATGTTGTTTCATTAATGATGCTTTGATTAATTGCATTATGTTGTCATTAGTAAACTACTAGTGTCAACCTCTAGTGTTTCTTTGATAAGATTTTATCTATGGATATATGATTGAGGAAGTGATGAAGATGATGAGGATGTGTTTTTGGTGATTTTTTTCCAAGTGCTTTTGAGAAAATTTGATAGGAAGACAAAATAGTGAGTTACAATGTTGTTTTGGGTTGTGGAGTAGTGTTCTTGTGTTTCTCCATGATTCTTCTATGTTGAAGATTTTTTTTTGCATTTAATATATGTTTATCAAAGGTGTTCAGAGGTGTTGTATTTAGAATTTGGTGTGTTGGATCGTTGAGCATAGGAAGATGTGTTCACCAGTGTGTGAACTGTGTATTGCAGAGGTGTCTAGGAGAAATGTTTTTGCTCCATGTTTCTCTACAGTTTGGTTTTAGGTCTTGTAGATCTGAAGTCATGCCTGATAATGTTGGTATCTTGCTTTATGAATTTTTTTTTGAGGCTCAATGCTTTAGAAGTTAGTTTCTTAAGTTATAGTGTATGACAAAGTTTTCTAAGTGTACTGAGTGTGTACATTCTTAAGGTGAAAGTTATTATGAGGGAGTTTGTTACATTTTAGAGTGTTTTTGGAATATTCCAAATTGTGTTTAGGTAATATTTATTGTTCATGAGTTGTTGTTGGATCAAAGGAAGCGTGTACTTAAAATTTTAATGGTATTTAGATGGGTAACAACTGACCTTAGGTGTTTACACTACTTGTAAAATCTTTGGAAGTGTATCATGGTGTGTATGAGTGGATTTAGGTCCTAGATAAGTTATCTTATGGTCCACCCTCACTCCTTTCCACCACAAGAATGTTTTGGTGCTGACCTAATTTGAATTTGCATAGTTAAGGTGCATAGCGAACCTTGGACAAATTTTTCAAGGTTGAAGATGATATAAATATGAGTTGATTTATTAAGGGATGCAAATATAGATAAGTATAATGTGAATGATGCAAATTTCAAAGTGTTAGAGTGTGAGTTTGACAAGTGAATTATGAGCTTTCATGTGTTAGATTGTTGGATGTAGTGAGCAAAAGGTGTCGATACAATTAATTAGTCATGTTGTGAAGGTGTTGGTGATATTGTGTTGGATTTCTATGTTGCATTGAGATGGATTTATTTGTGTAACATTATTCTCTATCTTGTTTTCTATTCTAGAAGTGAGCCTTTTGTAGTGAGCCTTTCTTTCTCTTTGGTAGTGAGCCCTCCGACAGTGATCCCTATTATATTCGATGCTAATATTACTTTATATTGGGAGATAATCCTCATCGTGGTTTTTCCCATCTTGGGTTTTCCATGTAAATCTAGTGTTCTTTTTTGCATGGTGTTTGTTGTGTTTCAATTTTTGTTATTTTCTTTTCATGCTAAATCATCATAACAAATTAAGGGTTAATTGAATGAATATGAATATGAATGTTTATGAGGGTTTTGAAGTTTTAAGGTACAACTGATTCACCCCCCTCTTATTTGTCTTGTGCATTCAACAATATTCACTAGGTGAACCCCAAAAACAAGGTAAAATGTGAGACACATTAGGTCTACAAGGTGTTCCCATGAAAATGTGGCAAAAATAGGAAGGACACACTAGTTCTATAGGTGTGTACCCATTTTTTGAACAATATTGAGTTATCCTCCCTGATAACCTTGATAAGGTGCCACAAAAATGATCAATTTTTTTTATGTCAATGCTGACACTAGGTTCAGCCTATGAACAAAGTGAATCCAAGAAAGTCAAATTCCAAATGTTAATGCACCACTAAGTTTATCCTCTGTGAAAAAAGTCAGAAAAAATAATGCCAATGTATGCCCCCATTGTAAATAAATTGCTAAACACCATGTTGTGAGCAATTACTTTAAAGTAAAAAAATTAAAAATGTTGTGACAAAATAAAAGAGCTTATTTGGAAAGCTCTATGCTAATGATATTTTTCCAAATAAACTAAATAATGATAAGGGATTGCTGCCAAAATACGATACCATGAATAACATAGAAAGGTGCATTGATGGATCCATGGATCTAGGGTCAATATATGTCTTTTCTACAATAATACAATAGAGCTTGGAACTGACATCATTTCCCAAATACTCATGGAACAATGAACACAAATGATGAATGACACATAGAGAGAGAGAGAAAGACACATGATTTTGGGTCAACATGGAAGAGACCTAAATGTATAAATTCCTTACATCATCGCAAAAATGAAAACACAAGACAAAGAAATGATAAATTTTAAAACATATAGAAGAATTGAGATACAAATAGAATAATGTCATGATAAGTTAATTTCCTTTGTATCCTTGTGCCAACGGAGCAATAAGGGTCATCCACAGAAAACTCATAAACATAGGCATGCCAAGAAAAACAATATGGGGGATCAAATCATGTGCAAGTAAACACAAATAACACAGAAAGAAAACATAAAGTACCACATCACATGTGAGATAACCTAGAGAAGGTTTTTTTTATCCCAATATTGCTCATCATATAATGAAGGTAGATAACTAGCTAAAGGTACTACACCAAGTGTCATAATAGGAGAATCACTAGGTTCAACACATGGTGGGTCACTTTCATTAGGAAGATGATCACAGTTTCCCCCATCTAAATTCATAGAAGTGGAAAATAATAAATTCAACTCATTATGCACTTCTTCATCAATCTTAGTAATCTCATCATCACCATCCAAATTGATCACAATAGGAAGTTTATGATTATTGCATTTGAATTCTCTCATTTGATTTCTTGTTTTGGATCTATTTCTTATTTTGGTGCTAGTTGAATTTCTTCTTCAGTTGTTTGCATAGGTGTGGGTTTATTCTTTTCTTCCAATTTTTGAGCGATAAGACGATGTCTATGCCTATGCTCTTTAGCACTTTAGTTTCTTTTTGCATGATTTTCAAGTTGTTATGGTTTAAGAGCAGTTTTGTAAACCATTGGTTTCCTTTCTTCCCTTAGGGGAGGAACTGAAGGAATCACCAAGGGTCGGGAAATCGTTGTCTATTTATGTTTATAGACTTGTTTTATTTTTGGAGGCACAAAAAGGCTCATATTATTGTCTCTTGGTATTTTGTAGGAGATAGGTGGAGGAACTGCAATTTACTTATTTTGGTTACATGGGATGGTTTTTGGCTCACTCATAGGTTCATCAATGGTAGGCTAGGGAGAAGGAACAACCATGAACCTATTACACTCATAAATATTTCTAAGAGGTAACTCTACTATGTTATTCTCTTTGAATTTTTGATATGATTTGAAAAATAAATCTTCATGATGCTTTTAGGTCCCATAGGTCTAGGCCAAACTAAATCCAATAAATAATTCTCACAAGAGGACAAAGGATTGAATCCACTATGGTGCACTATAAATATCTCATTTTCAAAGGGAAACTTTATGCACTTGTGAATAACCAATGAGATGACATTCATGGAACATAGCCATGGATAGCCTAGCTTCACACAAAATTGGTTCGACATCGAGGTGATTGAGAATGACACATCTAACTATTTTGGTCTAAATTTTAAAGGAAGAGTGATTGATTCTATCATAGGGCAAGTAAAACCATTATGTGTTTTAATCTATGCTTTCTATTGTTCATAATAATTTTGATAAATTTCATGCAAAAATAAGAATTATTTGGTGATCACATTCTCTACACACATGGGATCAATAAGTATCCCAGTTGTGGGATTATCATTAATACGTCTGGAAATATAGAGAGGACCATCTAGTACATGTAGATAAGCATTAATACTTGTGAAAGAAATGTTAGGTAACAAAGTGGTTTGGCCCTTACAAGGTTAGATGTTTATGAGACCAACCATGTCATGTAGATCATCCTCATTATCATTCTTATCATCATTATCATCATCAATTATACAATCAATATTATCAACATTCATCACATCATTATTGACTTCACTAGCTTCCACAAAGTTGGTTAAATGATTTGGCATTAGGTTGGTAAATATTGTTGGTAGTGGCATTGTTTTTTCATTGATGTCAAAGGTGTTTCATGTTAGTTAAGGCACATAATTACTTCAAGGTCATGCTACTCAAGTCATTTTTAGGTGCATGTGACAAATGATATGTTCATATTCTTGATACATCTAAAAGGTGCATGTATCCTAAGGCTTTAAGTTAATTCCAATACTAAACCCTAAGAAACCTAGGGTTTATATAGACCATCAAAGAAGTGGAGCCTTTATATTTTTCTTTTTCTTATATTTTGAAAATAACTTAGAGTCACCAGTCAATATAATTTAAAGTAACATGTTGAAGGATGTTGAGAACATTGGTTTAACCAACTCTTTCTTATGACAACCCATGCTCACTGATAAACCTTCTTTGTTGAGCGCCAAAAGTTAAATCAACAACCATAGTTTAATTTGTGGAATGGAGGTAGTTCAAGATCAAGAGTCAACATTTAAAGTTATCAAAACGGTGTTTTGATTAGCTTTTAGATTGATGGAAATATGAGTGTCAATCTCTTCAAACATATATGCACAAGAATGTAACTGTATTATTGTATCGTTGTTTTTAAAAAGAGATCAAAGGTGTTCTTGGTGGGGTTTTGAATTATGGATGTTTAAATGAAGATCTTGATATCATGACTCTATAATGCTAATACAATATGAAGGATATTTAAAGAGATGAAACTATGTCTGATAATTTTGAATGATAAGTGAAAGAGAGTGAAAAGGTGAAAATGGTGATGATTTGGGAAGATATCAAAGCATTGTTAGAGCAGAGTTGTTCTTTGCGGTATGATGATAGTATGTGCTAGGTATGTTGCAATATAAAGATTCAAGTGAGTCTATTCCATTGTTAGATTGTGTTGCTTTGAAGTTTTGTAATAAGAGGATGATGTATTAAACAAAGAAGTTAGAGGTCTTGAGTTCAAGAATTAATGTATAAATCATAATGTCACTATAGTGATTTTGTGAGCAGAGAATGATTGTTTATATGTAGAAGTCATTTTATGCAAAAGAAAGGAGTGTTGAGATATTCATGCAAATCTAGGAGAGATAAGGTGTTTTGTATCTGAGTTATAGTAGTCATCTATAACCAGTGTTTTCAGTGTAAACAAAGTAGTACTCTATCTCTATCTTCTTATATTCAGATCAGGCAAGTGTATGCCAGTGAGGCAAATGTATGTATGCCAGTGAGGCAAGTGTATTCCAGTGAGGCTTGTTATGCTAGTGAGGCTGTGTAATTGGGAGATTTAGCTAAGCCAATAAGGTAATTTTTTTGAGTGGTTTTTCTACCTGATGAGGGTTTTCCACTCATCAAAATATGTGTTATGGTTCATATTGTCTATATTTTTGTGTGTTCCCTAATGCTTTGTTCTTAAGGTCCTGATTCATGTTATGCATCATCATACTTGTATATATGTGTTTGATAGATCTTTGAAGTCACTATCTTTCTTTGTCTTGTAAGTTAAAAGGTGCAAAAGGTTTTAATAGTTTATCTACAATACTGATTCACCCCCCCTCTCAGTGTTGTCTATACTCCAACAAATATTTGCAAATTTTGGTTAGGCAGGGTGATAGATTTATTCCCTTGATCATTAAAACCACCCAAATGGATATGACTAGAATCAATGAGGTCTCAAACATGATGTTTAAGATGCATGCATCATTCAATGTCATGTCAATATTTTCGGTGATATTAACAAAAGGTATTTAGATTGAAATGTGGTGTTGGAGGTTTGGTGGTATCTATTGGTCTAATAGGAGGCAATCAAATGAGGTTCTTACTAAAAATTTGCAACAAGATTGAATGGAGAGAATTAGGAAAAGGGGTAAATTTTATATATGTTGCTCAAAATTGGTATGGGGTAGAAATTATAGTAAGCAACTTGAGGTTCAACATGGTTTTCTTGAGATATATTTATCTTTAAAAATATCTTGTTTGGTTTCCTAAATTGTTAATTAATTTTGTGTAGGATCAAAATTCTCAGTATGTTTAGATGAAGACACCTCATACTTATTAATTGAATTATGATAATCATGAAGCGTCATGCACAAACTTATAAAGGATGTAAATTTCTTCAATAGGGATTTTTCTCTTATGTTTTCTTGTAAGTTTTCAATGAACATCCTTTAGATTTTTGCATCAAGAATACTAAGATAACGGGTGATGAAATTTGTAACATTTTCACCTTGTGTTTTTTTGCATCTCATTAAATTAGTTTTTTGATATTGGGGCCAATTTGCACTTGGAAATGGTTGAGGAAGGTATCAACAAGCTCTTTGAATGGTTGGATTGAATTATTAGGCAATGCGCAAAACTATTCCAAGGCCATATATTTTAATGACCTAGGAAAAAGTTTATCTAATAGCTTATCCTTGAAAATGAAATCACTACACAAGGTAGTATATGTTGTTATGTGGTTGCTAGGGTCTCTCTTACCATTGTATTTCTCAAAATGGGGTATCTCTATGTTTTGTGGAATTTTTTCTTTCAAAATATCAAGTGATAATGGGCTATTTACAATGTATTGTGATGGTTGTCCATTTTGGTTTTGGTTCAATGTTGATATTTATTGTTTAAGGGATGTCACATTTTGAAAAATTTGGTTTATTACACAATCATTGCTTGTTATGTTTTTGGAATGAGGTGAATATGGTAGAAGTGTGTATGTGTTAGGTGGAGAGCTATATTGAAAGTTTGTGAAGGGTGATGTGTTAGAATCCAAGATCACCTGCATGCAAGATGGATACCTGTCACATGCAAAAGATATGAAGAACCAAAATATGCTCTGTAAAACCTCTCAGTAAAAATGCATTAAGAGAATCAATTATTACAATGTGATCAATCCTTATGAAGGAGATCAAGAAACCCTAAAAGGGAAACCCTAAATGAAACCCTAGTGTGCACACTTAATAATTAATAATTAATTATTAATGTGCCTAAGTTTAGCTTAAGTAATAAAAAGGAATAAGTGACTTAATTAATTAATCAAACATGTGATGTAATTAATTAAGCATAATAACTTATTACTCTAACATGATGGATTTGGAGATATGATGTTTGAGTTACAAAAACTATGAGGATTCCCAATAGAAATACCTAAATTTGAAGCTATGTTGTTGCTTGGTTGCATCATTGTTCTAGCAATTGTGTTTGTGTATGTGGAAATAGAGGTTATAGTTGTAGGGAGAGAAACTGGAATTCCTCCTTGGCTTTGAGAATATCCCAAAGCTTGAGAGAAACTGGCCATTGTAGATACATGATTATCTATAATGTAGGATAGACTACACATTACCTCTAATCCTTGATCATTATCAACCATTTTCCTCATGTTATCTATGACAAGAACTGTTGTACCAGAAATATATTTTGTGCTCACATAATATTTAAGTTTTTGTAAGGATTTATCTAATTGTTTTAGTTTCTCTTGAGGGACATGAGCTACCATGGTTTCAATATCAATGGTAGTGGTTGATGTTAAGGTCATGGGAATTGTGGCATTAGGGATGGAATCCAAAATGGGTTGATTATTGACTACACTTGGTGTGAAAGGGTTAGAGAACTCAAGATCCATAATGGATGTAGTAGTAGTGTGGGATGAAATGAGTCTTGAACTATTTCTCACTGGAGTATTGGAAATAGGACACACTAGTTTATGAAACTCATGCAAGTTTCACAACACTAAAAGTGCACCCAAGATGAATACCAAACTATGAAATACATACAACCAAAACTCAGAAACATAAAGTGGAAAGTAGGAGAAAATAGGAACCATAGCAACAGAGGTCTCAAATTTTTTTTGTTTGGCCAAGACAAGCAAGATTAGGTCGCTAATGGCGACTGGTTCTTGGTCAAGGGTTTTGAAAAATTAAAGTTGGAATATGAACTAAACTACTTAAGGATCTTCATTCTAATTGCGAATATTTGAAATAGTAATTGAATTTCTAGAATTTTCTTAATGTATCCCAATTTGATGCAAGATTTAAGAATGCAATGATGTTGAATATTTTTGAACAAATTTGAAGGTAGTTTTCAAATTTGAAATATAATAATTGGCCAATTTTAAGATGTGAGACCTGAAAATGATAAATTTTGAATGTAAATTTTGATTCTAAAAAATGCACTTTCTTTCACCAAATAAACTAACAAAAAAATCCTAAAAACATGCAATTATAGATCCCAAAACAAAGATATGCAAGTATAGTGCAAGTGAGTAGACATAGACATAACATGTGTGAATTGTTTTGCTGAGACACCTATACAAGAATGGTGAATCATATAAATTTTGTTTGATATCTTTGCTAAGATGCCTATAAAACATGATATCACCATGACAGACCTTTTCAATACTAAAAAAAGGAATGTTTAATCCTCTATCTCATTCTTGTAAAGATGGGGGCATTTTTCTAGTCATTTTTTATGGGCCATACCTGAAAAAAACTTGTTGCAATATTTATTGAGAACCTAAACACTGAAGTGGGTGTCCATCTTTAAATTCAATGTTCTCACTCCCTTGATAAGATCATATAAAAGTATTATATCAACAAAGACCTAGTCAAGATATACAAAGAAGGTAAAGACAAAAATCCCCAATTTAATGATAAATCTCATTTTAGAATAAAAATAAAAATGTCATAAATTATGGTGTGACTGATGAAAAACATGTTCAAAATATATAAATACCCCCAACATCATCATCTCACAATAATATAGCTCCACAACAACATGTGGTTATCCCTAAAGGTAAACCAAAATGACACACTAGATGAGAAAATGCCCTCTTGGGTGTGAAAAGAAGAAAAATAAGGGGTTTGGAGTGATGAATGAATGGGTTGATCACAATGACCTATTTTCCTAATTTCATTCAAATGTAAGCTATAAAATGAAAATGGAGATCAACAATTAAATCTCATTGAAATAGTAATCAAAAGGCAGATTTGGAAAGCGGAAAATAATGTGTACCTTTCACCAAAAGTCACCTTTTGAAGCTCACTAAAGACTCATAATGGGTCCTGGCTAGGCTTTCTAAAAAAATGCTTCCTAGGTTCTCTTCTTCTTAGTCTACACTTCCAAATTCTAGATGTTCACTGTTAGACAGTTGTAAATAAAATCGATATCTGAGTTTTAGTGAGATGACAACAAAGGTGACAAATTTGACAACTTTACAACTTTCTTCAAATTTTCTCTTCAAAAGATTTTCAACCTAAAATCTGCATTCACACATCAAAGAGATAAAAATGTTGTTTATTAGGTGAATGGGGGTTTTCCTTGGTCAAACCCCATTTTGGTAATTAAAAATTATAATAAACAATGAAACATGAAGGAATGAAATAATGAAATCTTATTTGAAACCTTGGATAACAAATCTGCAAACTAGCATGAAGTGGCCTTAATGGATGTAGATCTTGATCATGAATCTTGATGTGAAACAATGTCCTTGAATGCTTGATTAGATCTTGAACACTACATCACCATATTATCTCAAACAACATTCATGATGCAATACATATTTGATATGATAATAGAATCTTGATTGCTGCAATAATATTCTACAAATCTTCCCTTGAATGCCTTAGAAATACTCTTGAATGCTCTATAAATTCTCTTGTAAAACCTTAGGATGCTTGAATCAAAATTGATAGGTGAAACTAAGTGAAATAACCTTATATTTATACATATCTTAACATTAATTCCTAAAATTCAAATATCACAAGCTAACATTGAATTATGGATTTGAAATCATTAAAATACTGCCAAAAACATATATTAAAGGGGTCCTAGGTCTATGTGAGGACCCATTCACCATAGGGCGAATGGGTCCTAGGACACTTACATAGGACACACATTGGTCAAAGTTAAACATTATGTAAAATTAGGGTCCTAGATCTAAGTGAGGACCCATTCACCCTATGGTGAATGGGTCCTAGGTCACTTACCTAGGACACACATCTTCCAAAGTTAAGTGTTGTGAAGTGGAATTTATGAATATCGGGTTTTATCCCTTAGAAATTACATTTAATTAGGCTTGGATTTGAATTAAAGGGTCCAATTAAGGAAAATTAACCTCAGTTAATTAATAAATCCCTAGATTAATGTGAAAGTGTAAAGGTACACCTTACAACACCAAAAATAAGGCACAATTAAGTCCATTTTATTTAAAAGGGCCGTAAACTTAATGTGAATATGAAAAAAATATTACAACACTAAATTAAGGTAATATTAAGCTCATTTTATTATTAATTATTTTCAAATTAAGTGTGAAAAAGGGATACTTTTTCCTACACTACATTTTTCCCCTACTTTAGTGAGAGTATGACGACATGTCAAATTCACACTAAAGTGGACATTCAAGACACTTATGTATACAACAATAACAAAGATACACAATCATACAACATCAAAGATCAGGAAGATTAAGCCTAAATAGTCTAATTAGCATAGAACACATCTTAGCCATCAGTTTTATTTTGTGCTCACTCTGAGGTAGTGGAACTTTAGGCTATCCACTAGGTGAGTTTCCCAATAAAGTGGCCTACTGATAAAGTCATGCCTTTGTGTCAACTTCTCATCATACATTGAGAAATTCATGCTTCTATTTTGAATTCTCATCGTACTAACCATACCAAAGCTATCCCTCTGATAACTTCAATAATGCACCACAAGGAAAGGCTCCACAGGAAAGATAGGTATGTTATGCTAGGTGGCCCTGAATTTAGAGTTTGAGCTTCATAAGGTTAGCAAGCTATGTTATGCCAAATAATTATGAACATTATATATATATGGTTTTTGTTTAAAGGGATCTTTCTTAGTTTGTGTAAGGTCTTCATCTTAGGGAATGTCATGCCTAATGTCTCCAAAGTCAAATCCATCTCAAATATCATTCTGTCATTCTCAGGTCTCTCAGATATCTCTCAAATGTGAAATTTGGAATATAGTTTTGCATTCTTGAAAGGAATACAATTTATTCCTCCTCATATTTCTAGTTTTTCTTTCCTTCAGTCATTAGATTCCTGGCTAGGCTAGTTAGCAAATCTCACATGGTATCAAAGCCAAATTTGAGTTGTGAGTTAGCAATCCTTTAGAAAATATGAGAGTGTTGAGCTTTTTTTTTTTTTTCAAAAACTGAGTATGCTCTTCTCTTGCATCCTCGGATGATTTGGAGAATCAAAAAGGTGTGAAAAAAATATCAGTTTTTGGGGGGGTTCATATTTTGACTTTCCAATTGCAAGTTTTTTTGGAGCTTCCTAGAGACTTTCTAAGCTCAAATCTAGCAATCTGCTTGCATATTATGTATTCTAATAAATATTGCAGGTTATAGCATGCCTTTGCTTGTCTTAGATGGCTCATTCAACCATTACATGTCATTTTTTCATTTCTAGAGTCATTTTTTATTGCTGAAAGCGTGTTTTTTATACTAGAGCTACATTTGTTTTGCATAAAAAAAGAAAACTACCTTTTGGGTATCTCTTAGTTTTTGCATGTAGCTTATATATTTTTCATAACTGACATCAGAAAGCTACAAAAAACCCCCTCTCCATTGGCATTTTGGAAATTGTAGTTCAAATTCTGAAGGCCATAACTCAGGTTCCCAACCTTTGATTTGAGAGCTTCTTTTTATGATACTCACATGTGACTCTACATAGCTTCCGTTTTGGGACTTTCAAAGGCTCATAACTTTTGCATACGGCCTCAGATTGAGGTGATTCTTTTTTTGAAAGTGCATATTTTTTCATGTACTTCACAGTGGTGTTGGTAATTTCACTTAGTTTTGTACCAAAATTTTAATTTTAGTGTATGCTCATTTTGTGAGAACTTGTAAAAAACATTGAAATCAAGTTCACTCAGTGTTCTCTCGCTAGTGGCCATTGTAACCACATTACCTATAAAGTGCCAAATAATTTTTTTTTTTGGGGGGGGGTTCTTTGATTGAGTAAAGAAGGGGGGTCTCTTGTTGTCTTTGTGCTTGAACATCTCTCATACTTTGTGCTTTATTTTTCCTTCACCATGGGTACATTTAAGTTTCCATTGCTAATGCCATACAACTACAACACATGAAATCAAAATTCATTGAATTACTTAATGCAAATGGGATATACACCTTATGTTGAGAAGAAGGTAACTGGACCCACAAATGATAAGGAAAAAGTACTCTAGATGTTTGAACAAGAAAAATCTCTTGGTTGTCTAAGGAGTTTAGTTTCTTTGGATATAATGCTTCAAATAGAAGAATGTAAAGATTCACATGATGTATGGGACAAATTAAAAACTTTGTATGGTACAATTGATGAAGTTCATGGTTATCAAATTGACAAAAAACTAATGAGTCTTGATCCAAAGTCTTTTGATAACATCCAAGATTATGTAACAATGGTCAATGACCTTAGAGCACAATGTAAACCATGTGTCTTAGAGAAGAAATAAATTCAACTTGTCTATAACACTCTAAACAAACTTGGACCTAAATTTGTAGTTTTTGTTTCTAGCTTTCACATTCATAGGTTGACAATGGGATCTACATTCACTACACCTTCTTTTGCTTCATTTTCTGAAATGTTAATACAAGAACAAGGTAATATTCTTTCGATGGGTCTTCTTAAGCCTTCACATTCACAAGATTTGATTGTTGGTCAACCAAAGAGTTAGAAAGAATCAAGGAAATATGACAACAAAAAAAAATAAATTCAAGAAGAAGTCACAAAGAGATCAAGCACAATCATCTTCTATAAAAAAAGTCTACTCCAACTCCTCTTCGAAGAGGAATTTTCAAAAGAAGGAAAGACCCACTTGTAGCTATTGCAAGAAACTTGGTCATGAGAAACATTATTGTCATAAGAAGCAGATTGATGAGTTGAAGTATCTTCTTCAAATGAACAATATTAATCTACCCTCTTCTATTGCTCATCAATCCTCTACTCCTTCCAAATCAAGTAAAGGGAAAGCAACTATACTTGTTTCTACTGTCAATTCTTCACAATAGTAGATTCTTGACTCAGGTGCATCACATCACATGGGTTGTATTAAAGAATAATTTTCTTTGTTGGAGCCTTGTTCTATTCCCCACATACTCATTGGGGATGATTCTCTAGTGGATGTAATTAGGAAGGTTTCAATAGATACTAGAAATGGTACATTTGAGGATGTCCTTTGTGTTCCTAATCTGTTAGCCAACCTTCTCTCTATCTACCAAATTACTCAAAATGGTAGAAAAGTTGAATTCACTCCAGATTTTGTCAACATATAGAATCTTGAAGATAATGCACTCCTTGTAGTTGGTAAGGACAATCATGAGTCTTGCTTGTATGCTTTCTCTCATTTTATACCTGATTCCCATTCCATTGCATTTCTCCCCCATTCAAATGCTATCAGCAAACTATGGCATGAGCGGTTTGGCCATCTCAACTACCACTATCTTCAACAACTCAACAAATACAATATGGTCATAGGTCTTCCTCAAATCAATTTTTCAGATGGTGTATGTTTAGATTGTGCCTTGGGAAAACATCTTGAGGAGAAGTTTGACAAAGGGAAGGCTTGGAGGGCATCATAAGTCCTTGAATTAGTTCATAGTGACTTGGTGGGTCCTTTTCCATCATTATCTTTTAGTAAGGCTCATTATTTTTTCACCTTCATTGATGACTATTCCAGATACACATGGGTCTACTTTCTTCGAAACAAAGGAGAATCCTTTGATAGATTTCAAGAGTTTAAGGCTCATGCAAAGAAGCAATCTGGAAAGTGTGTCAAAATTCTCCGCACTAATAATGGAAGAGAATATGTGAACCATCGATTTGAGAAATTTTGTACTGTTGAAGGGTTTGCTCTTCAACATATTGTTGCCTACACATCACAGCAAAATAGTTTAGCTAAGAGGAAAAATAGGTCTCTAAAAGAGATGGCTAGCTGCATGATCCATGCTCGCTCCCTTGCACCTTCATATTGGGTAGAAGCTATCAACTGTGTTGCTCACATCCATAAAAAAGTTCCACATAAGGCATTAAAGGGTATCACTCCCTTCAAAGCTTGGTGTGTTAGGAAATCTGTTGTGGGGAACCTTAGAGTTTTTCGATCCCCAACATGGGCACTTATTCATTCAGAGAAGTGCAAGGCCTTGAGAGTTGGCCTTGTATCTTTGTTGGTTACCCTGATGGTGTCAAAGGATATTAGCTAATGGATCCTGAAACACATGAGCTCTTCATTGAGTGCAGTGTGCAATTTGACTAAAGCTCTTCAAGATCCTCCTCTACCTTTCCTTCCTCCATAGTGGATTTAGAGGATTCTGACATTGAGGATTTTCCTCAAGCTTCCTCTAGCCATCTCGTTGATCATGAGATTTCATCTTCCTCTTCAGAGAGTTCACAATCTCCTCCTCCATCCCCTACCAAGCCTTGTTGGGCTTTCCAAACACTTGAGTCTATAGGCGATCTTGTTGGGGATCCTTCAAATACAAGGACTTGATCACAACATCAAGACATTCCACATTCCTACATCGCCACAACTTCAGATCCACAATCATTTCATGAATCATCTGGTATTGCTGAGTGGGATTCGACAATGAAAGAAGAGTACAACTCTTTAATGTGGAATAAAACATGGGATCTTGTTCCACTTCCTAAGGGAAGAAAATTGGTTCGGTGTAAGTGGATCTATCAAACCAGATTTGTAGTGGATGGCTCAGTTAACAAGTATAAAGAACTTGTGGCCAAAGGTTTCTCTCAAGTACTAGGTATTGAATACAATAAGACCTTTTCCCTTGTTGCCAAAATTAACTCCATTTTCTTGCTACTTGCTATTTCTACAAATCATGGTTGGGTTGTACATCAGATGGATGTGAAGAGTGCATTTCTTCACAGAGATCTACATGAATAAATTTACATGGAGTGGCCACAAGGATTCATTCAAGATTCTTCATTGGTTTGTGATGTAGAGCAGGGAGGAGTTTATTAGAACACAAACAATTTGGAACAATCTTTTCACCTTTAAGACCCTAACTTGGTGACTTCTCACAATTTCTCCAATCTTGGTAGTAGCACATCAACTAGTGAAATTTCACCATAACTTTCAACAAAAATTTCAAACCCATAAAATTATCACTATTCTAAACACCCATTTCCCTCCTCCATAACATATTTCAAAATTTCCTAGGGTCACTTTGGATCATCGAACTCAAATCTCTATTGCTACGTTGCCTTTGAGCCCAAACTAGGTTACTTTTACAAAGCAACTTTGTGAAACTCTTCACCCAATCCATGAAACTCAATTCCAATGTTCTTCATAAGTCACAAATGGTCTGATTCAACAACTTTTACCAACTAAAACACCTTCTAGTTCATCAAACCCCTAAACCATTATTTAGGCCCATTTAGGCTTGTACACAAGGGGGTTTATTGAATCTATAGACTTCACACCTTATTTCACCTTACCAACATTGTAAACACATCACAATAGGTCTGCACAAGCTTATTTTATCAATTATAATGATCCTACAATAACCCTTCAACAAAACCCTACCTTTATACATCAAAATTACTCAAAACAAGTGTTTTTCTAGCCTTTACACAACCCCTCATCCCTGCTCCTACCAACTTTACTATCATGTAAAAAAACCTACTTAACACCGTTCCACTGATTTGCAGAGAATTTCATCCGTGGAATGGTCTCTTATCCCATTTTAACACCCTCAAACCCTTAAAATAGGGTTTTCTCAATTAGTTTCAGTAAATCCCCAATAAAAAACATCAAAACTAAATGAAAACTTATGAAATAAATACCAAAATGTATTTAATCCATTACTCCATCAAATTCAATACCCTTTAGATCAATATTCCTCTATACATAATCATATAGTAACCTGTAGTAGCAAAATTGAATGTGAACATAAAAAAAAAATTAGAGGTTTTTATTGCTTTCCATCAAAATCAACTTCTAGAACCAACCTCGACCCTTTTCAAGCATATTTAAACCTTACACATTAGGAACCAACCAACACAACTGACCTAACCACCATTTAAACTTCTAGACCGTTGAACTTCCATTTTTTGCATTTTTGCATTCTTGCACATGACAACATTTTTCAAAAATTGATAACGTTACCTAGAACAAACTCAATAGGAATCAATACATGGAAAA
The DNA here is from genome assembly GCA_007258455.2 of Sequoia sempervirens. NCBI lineage: Eukaryota > Viridiplantae > Streptophyta > Pinopsida > Cupressales > Cupressaceae > Sequoia > Sequoia sempervirens. The sequence continues at coordinate 7,714 of VDFB02116561.1, read as the reverse complement.
TGGTCTATTATGACCTTATTACATCACATTTAGACTCTAAACACCTAAAACCAAACATGTGACCAAATTGACAACAATTGACAAGGTGCCTCTACACCAGTTTGTAAACTAAGGAAGTCTCTCAATGGCCTCAAACAGGCTCCATGAGCTTGGTATGCCAAAATGGACTCCTTTCTTCTCTCCATTGGATTCTCTAGATGCCACTCTGATATGAATGTCTACATCTTGCAATAGGAGGATGCTCTTCTCTTCTTG
>VDFB02116559.1:0-10725 GCA_007258455.2 Sequoia sempervirens | reverse complement strand
TCCACCATTGCCTTCATGTCGAGAAATAGCTTCTGGAAATCCTTGACACTAAGCTCTGAACTTTGACCACCTTCTTTTTCTTCCATCTGTGACAGTTGATTAGCTCTTCGTCTTCCGATTTCTGGATTGTATTCTTCAAGTTCTCCTTCGCCTCGTTGCAACCTGGATCTCGTTAGCATTCAAATTGCAATACAAGCCACACACAAGCTCTGATACCAACTTGATCTATTTAGGATCTAGGACTAGTTGCTTACAGAATGCTTAACGTAAAAGATCGATTATTACAACGTTTAACTTAAGTGATTAAAAATTAAATGCTCAAATGAAATAATGAACATAACATAAAATAAATGCCAAGATAATGAATTGAGAAAGAAAAGAGAGAAGAAATAGAGAGACGAAACCAAAGTTGATAACGGAGTTCGTCCCCAAGGACTACGTCTCCGGGTCCCTCTCCAATGGAGGACCGATCCGATTAGCTCCAAATTCAATTACAATGGCTTCAAGACTGTCTCCTTCAAGCATTCAGCAGCATGACAGTACTCTGATATGCAGAAACATCTTCAAGAACTCTCGAGCATTCTCTCGCTATCTCCACCTGGACTTGTAAAATCAAAGGCCTATACCCCCTTTTTATACAAAAAACTTGCCTAATTAGGCTTAACCACTCCATTAAATGCACATCTTCCTCCATCATGTCATATCAGGTCTGGTTTATCCTCTGACATCTTTTGGATATAGGTTGTTTTGGTGGTTTTGATTGTTTTGGCTTATTTAGCCATTTTGACAAAGGCTCGGCTAATAGAATTACAAGAAAACCAACCGCGCTCATATATACTTTTAGAGTGCTCGCGTGGTGGAACGGTGGGTATTATTTTGGTAGAGCGGCCGGCGCGGGTTCAAACCACCGGCTGTTTGTTTTTAACAAACAAATCTTCAACAGTTCTAAACAAAACAAAACCGCTAACCACATTCTATTGTGAGCGCTCGGTTGGCGCAACGGTGAGCAGATTGGATGGCCCGGCGGAAGTCACGGGGTCGAACCCCATCCACCATTTTTAGTTAAAACAGACGGACAACAGACCCAACCAGACCGCTGACAAAAAAGCCACGTGTCGCCCTGCAACTCGCTGAATCCGATGACGTGTAAGCCACTATTGTCTGCCACTGTGATGCCACGTGTCCAAGTGCTATTCGCCAGATATGATGACTCGACTGCTGACACTGCAAACCGTACGCTGAGTTGTCTGCCACATGTGATGCCACGTCAACGGTACGGATGCCACGTCAATAGTACGGACGGACACGTGTCAAGCTATGATTGGTCCGTACAAAATGACTCATGCCACGTGTCACGCTGAAATTCGACCATGTGGAATCCGTACAGTACGGATGATCTGCTGACGTCATCAGTACCCTCTAAGTTGACTGAAGTTTGACTTCTTGTATCTCGATCATACGACATCAGATTTTGACGAAACGAACACCGTCAAAATCATCTCGACGAAGCTTCACATGATGCCTCCATCACCTCTCGAGATGATTATTTTTCCGACGCCTCAAGCCGCTTTGACTAAAGTTTGATCACGTAACTTGCACAAATGCAGTCCTTTTCGGGCCTCTATCTGCTGTCCGTGGATGTCGTTTCTCATGAAGTCAAATCCGAGTATTGGGAACACTTCCACTTTTCACTAAAAATTGTCCCCCTTGATCGTGTCTCCTAATCGAGAGCTTTCGACCTCTAAAGCTTGATTAATTGGAAAGTAAGTGAGGGTAAAGTTCCCTCACTTTACCAATCTCCATCCATCTTGCTTTGCTTGGATGCATCCCCTTCAGGCCCACTCTGAGGTACTCAACATCTCCTCTTCGTGAAGTTCTGACATTCCTGTCGAGAATAACATCTTCTAGCAACTCTGACATGTACTCTGGAGAAAGGTCATCAACTGATGGAACTTGAGTGTCTGAGACTTCATCTAGGATCATTGGAGGCTCATACAGTTTCAAATTCTCAACATTGACAACCGAGTAAATATGCATGTATGGAGGAAGATTGAGGTGGAAGGCATTAGTACCAATCTTCTCAAGGATCTCAAAAGGACCATACCTAATTGGATTAATCTTTTTACCTTCACCTTGCATCCTTTCCTTGCTGATATGTAACCAAACTCTGTCTCCAACCTGAAAATGATGATCAGTGCGATGCTTGTCATGGCGAACCTTGTATTTTGTCATTCGCTCCAACTGCGGCTTCCATCATTTCTAATGAATTGCTTGACTTTCCTGATGAACTTCAAAGCTCTCTCGTGATCATGGCGGCCCATCTTCAACATCATCTTTTCCTAAAAGCAAAATCCATCTGTCTTGGGTAATATAACCAAAGCATGTCTCTAAAAGGAGACCTCTTTAGTAGAAGAGCAGTGCTGCATGGCTGTAGGTGCATGTGCTGCAATAATAACGTAAGACTCATCCCATTAACTTCAATGAAGCACTGAAAGAGAAGGCAACTGTTCGGTTTACAACTCGGCTGTACCAAGGGATGGAAGGTTGTACTTTTCTTCAGTCTAGTGTTCATGAGCTCCCACAATGTTGACTAAAATTCCTCGAAGAATTGAGAATCTTGATCTGATACAATACAAGTAGGTAACCCAAAATGAACCCGTACAAATTGAAAGTACATATGAGTTGTCAGTTCAGAAGTGACTTGATTTTTACAAGGCATTAAGATACACATTTTGCTGAACCGATCAACTACTACATACAAATAATCATGTCCCTTCCTAGACATAGGTAACCCCCCAACAAAGTCCATTGACACACTTTCCCATGGACGAGAAGGTACAGGTAGAGGTGTGTACAAACCCAATTTCCTATTACTAGGCTTACTAGTTGCACACATAACACAACCTCTAATATACTTAGTTACAGTTTCTTGCATATGAGGCCAATAACAATACTTCTGCAGCTGAGTCAATGTTTTGTTTACCCCAAAGTGTCCTGCAATCAATGAGGTATGTGCTTCTCTGATAACATGTGCTTGTTCATCTTTTGGAACACATAATTTACCCAAGTGATATAACAGTTTATCCTGCACATAATAATCTTTCTCTTCTACATGTTTACCATTTATTAAAGCAGCATAGATATCCTTAAAGTTCTCATCATTAGCATATTGTTCCTGAAAACTTTCATGAACCAAAGAACTATTCTGAAGGATTATCAAAGCATTCATCATAGGAGGTCTAGAGAGCATGTCTGCTACTTTGTTATGGGTTCCTTTCTTATACTTAATAACCAAATGAAACTGTTGTAGAAAACCCATCCACCGAAAGTGCCTACTTTGTTGTAGTTTAGTTTGTGAGTGCAACATCAAGTGGCCGTGACTGCAAGCAGGATTACAGCTTTATTTCATTATGTAATGTTTCCATTTTTAACACTAACTAAAGCATAAAGTTCTTTATCATAAGTGGGGATAGTTACTACCGCCCCGGTTTCCGTGAGTGGTAGCAAACCGGGCTTACCTCCTTGCATGAGTACCGCCTCCTATGGAAATCCACTCGTGATCTGTCTCGATCTCAAACGGTTGATGTAGATCTGGTAAGGCCAAAACTGGTGCGGTGCTCAACTTTCCCTTCAAAGTGTCGAAAGCCTTCTGTTGTGGACCTCCCCACTGAAAAGTTGCCTTTGTACTGGTTAATGCATGTAATGGCGATGCTATAAAAGAGAAGTTTGCAATAAACTTTCTCCAGTACTGAACTGCACCTAGGAAACTTCTGACCTCTGTGACTGTACTTGGCTTAGGCCATTTTACAATAGCTTCGACCTTCGTGGTCTACTTCAATTGACTACCCCCTACCATAGCCACAAGCATTAATTAAGGATGTCTTATGCACCGTGATTTAGACATCTTTTACATACACTTTTTCTTTTCTCAATAATACATCAAAGACTTTCTTACATGACTTCTATACATGATCTTCAGCAAAAGTTCGAATCAATACCTTTGTGATTTATCATCTTCTTTGGCTTTTACAAGCATCAATACAAAGTTTTTACTTGAGTTGACTAACCTCTTCATTTGACCAGCATTAACTAGTGTAAGATTAGTCTTCACCTTATGTGCCCGTACAATGTATTCTACCCCATCTTTAAAAAGATGATACTTATTCTCCCCTATAAAAGATTGCTTTTCTGTCATAAAGATAAGGACTCCCTAACACAAGCCCACAAATATCCAAAGGGACCACATCTACTTCTACCTCATCTACAAAGTTTGCAGTGATAGCAAATCTCAATTTACACTGTTTAGTTACTTGTAGTTGAGCATCATCGCAAACCCATCCAAGTGGATATGGTTTCGGATGAGGTGTTGTAGTCAAATTAAGTTTCTTTACAACTTCTTCAGATATTAAATTGACTTGTGAACCCGTATCAAATAGAGTATCAATCTTAGTGTGTTTTGTTACAACACGAATGTGAAACAATTCATTTCTTTGCTTATCAACCTTAGGAGAAGATTCTTTACTTGCACTGGCATTAGAAAAACTTGCATCAGATGAGAGAGATATACCTTTCCCTTTACCTTGGATTCCGGTAGCAACAATCTTTGTCTCATCTCCAGAGTCAGAACCAAGATCCTGTTGAATCACTGCAGTAGTCTTCTGCTTGCCTTTATTACCTCCATATCTTTTCGGCCTCAACTCAGGATGAAGCTTCCAACATCTTGAATCATCGTGCCCCTCTTTCTTGCAATGGGAGCACGTAGGTTTCTCACCCTCTTTCTTAGATGTAGCTGTCTTCTTCCCTTTGCCTTTATCTTTGTCTTTTTCTTTCCCTTTTGACTTACCCTCAAACTTAGATGGCTTCTTGGAAAAGTTGTCACTAAAAGTGTTCTTACCCCTTGACTCTATATGAGTAGCTTGAACAGACACCTCGTCTAGATTGTTGGGACTCAACATCAAAATAGTGTGCCTAAGGTAAGAATGTAAACCACCAATATACTTAAGTAATGTGTCTTGGGTATACAAGGGAACATTTAGAGCAATGGCCCGTTTCCTAAACTCATGAGTATACTCCTGGACAGACTGCCCCTTACCTTGCCTAAAGGTTTGCCAATTCATGGTTAACTGTTGCATGTAACCTAAAGGATAGAATTGTTTCCTAAGGGCAGCAACAAACTCCATCCAAGACATATTAACTTGACCATGGCGAGCAATTTCTTCATGAGTTTTACTCTCCCACCAGGTGAGAGCTGTACCTCCCAACCAGAGAGTTGCTAATTGAATCCTAGAAGCATCTTCTACTAGGCCTTGTATCCTACAGTATACTTCTACTTGTTGGACCCAATCGTCTAACTTCTCAGCATTTAACTCCCCATAGTATTTAGGTAACTCAAATTTTACATCAAGCTTAATTACAGGTTTAGACTTGCTCTTAAATGGATTTACATTAGAAGAAGGAGAAGGAGGAGGAGAAGAAGGGGAAGAAGAAGAAGAGGGAGAAGATGGAGGAGAAGGAGTTTTTGGAGCTTTCCCCTCTGTGTCTTTCTGATCTTCCTGCTTCTTGTGCTTTGAAGAACCTCCCTTTTCATGCTTCTTCTTGTCTGCATAAAGTTCATCCACCATCGCCTTCATGTCAAGAAATAGCTTCTGGAAATCCTTGACACTAAGCTCTGAACTTTGTCCACCTTCTTTCGCTTCCATCTGTGACGGTTGATTAGCTCTTCGTCTTCCGATTTCAGGATTGTATTCTTCGAGTTCTCCTTCGCCTCGTTGCAACCTGGATCTCGTTAGCATTCAAATTGCAATACAAGCCACACACAAAGCTCTCATACCAACTTGATCTATATAGGATCTAGGACTAATTGCTTTTACAGAATGCGTAACGTAAAAGATCAATTATTACAACGATTAACATAAATGATTACATAATTAAATGCTTAAATGAAATAATGAACATAACAATAAATTAATGCCAAGATAATGAACTGAGAAAGAAAAGAGAGAAGAAATAGAGAGACGAAACCACAATTGATAACGGAGTTCGTCCCTAAGGACTACGTCTCCGGGTCCCTCTCCAATGGAGGACCGATCCGATTAGCTCCAAATTCAATTACAATGGCTTCAAGACTATCTCCTTCAAGCATTCAGCAGCATGACAGTACTCTGATATGCAGAAACATCTTCAAAGACTCTCGAGCATTCTCCCGCTATCTCAACCTGGACTTGTCAAAACAAGGCCTATACCCCCTTTTTATACAAAAAACTTGCCTAATTAGGCTTAACCACTCCATTAAATGCACATCTTCCTCCATCATGTCGTATCAGGTCTGGTTTATCCTCTGACATCTTTTGGATATAGGTTGTTTTGGTGGTTTTGATTGTTTTGGCTTATTTAGCCATTTTGACAAAGGCTCGGCTAATAGAATTACAAGAAAACCAACCGCGCTCATATATACTTTTAGAGTGCTCGCGTGGTGGAACGGTGGGTATTATTTTGGTAGAGCGGCCGGCGCGGGTTCAAACCACCGGCTGTTTGTTTTTAACAAACAAATCTTCAACAGTTCTAAACAAAACAAAACCGCTAACCACATTCTATTGTGAGCGCTCGGTTGGCGCAACGGTGAGCAGATTGGATGGCCCGGCGGAAGTCACGGGGTCGAACCCCATCCACCATTTTTAGTTAAAATGCATGTGACAAATGTGGTAATCTAACTGCATCATTGACAGTTAGCTACGCGGTCGCTCCGTGAACTCAATAATCCGCTATGACGCAGCTACTATTGTCCGGGCCACCGATGCCACGCACCAAGTGCTATTCGCGATGATTCGACCGCCGGATATCAGAAACCAGATTGAGTTTGTTCGCTACATGTATACGCTAACGATGCCACGTCAATAGTACGGACGGACACGTGTCAAGCTATGATTGGTCCGTACAAAATGACTCATGCCACGTGTCACGCTGAAATTCGACCATGTGGAATCCGTACAGTACGGATGATCTGCTGACGTCATCAGTACCCTCTAAGTTGACTGAAGTTTGACTTCTTGTATCTCGATCATACGACATCAGATTTTGACGAAACGAACACCGTCAAAATCATCTCGACGAGCTCTTCGCGATGATGCTGCTTCCATCAATTTCTGAGATGATTATTTTTTTCGCCTTCTGGACGCCCCTGAATCCAGTTTGACTAAAATTTTGACTGGCCGTAACTTGCACAAACGGAGTCCTTTTCGCCCCGTTCAAGTTGCGCTGGAACCAGGATGTCGTTCTCTTTCTGATGAAGCTAAAATCTAGAGTATTGGGAACACTTCAATTTTCACTGAAAAATTGTCCCCCGGATCACCTCTAAAGGTAAATAAAATCAAGCAAGCACACTTGTAGTTCGATCAATCCCTATTTGCATGAACAAGGAGAGAACACACACGATATACTCCACTCACACTAGCAAGCTTTGTTCAATTTTAAGAATCTGAATTGAAATGTGGAGGCAATCTTTTATACAACTTAATATCACCAAAATACTTTTGATTCTCAAGATCACCGTGAAGCACAAGAGAAGTGCATATGCCTTTTAAATGATATTACTTTGTTAAAAATATTACAAAGCACAAAGTACACATGTTCATTTTAACCTCAAAAGCAAGAATGGATTCTTTTTAAGCACCAAGATGAAGTGTGAAGTTTTCTTGTTCAATTTTAGAATCCAAAACAAACTCTAGTAAGTTCCTAAAGTTATTTTTAATCTTTTTTATTGTTCTTTTTAAGCTCAAATGAAGATTATTTTGAGTCCTAAAACTTAAAGAGAACAAAACCCTAAGAATGGGATTATAATTGCTCCCCAAAGTGTTCAAAAACACTTGATACAATAGAAAGAATATTCCATAAGAAGTCTTGTCTTTGCTTCCTCCTTTCCTTTTTGATTGCTCCAACCTACAAAAACTAGTTAAACTATAGAAAACAGAGCCAAAAACTAGTTAAGAGTCAAAGGTGATCAAAATGAAAAAGCACATGTCAAATTAAAACTAAAAATTTGGCTTTTACCCCACCCCAATGGCACAATCTGTGAAAGCAGTGCAGTTTGAAGCAGGTCAACGATGCTTTGGTGAAACTAATGGCGCTCTGTGGAGAAACAGAGACCGTGATTGCATCGTTGTTTCACCCAGCGATGCACTTTGGATTTTGGTTGACCCGAGCTAAGTGGAAATGCTTTCAGCATCATGGTTTGAAGTTTGACAACATCGCTAAATAGCGTCACTAGACTGATATCAGTGCAATTTGACCCTGGCAGCATCGCACTTTCCTATAGACACACAAATTTTCAAAAACAGCAAAATTTTGGTCAAAAAATGTGTTAATTTCTTCATACTTTCCCTCCTAGTGCCAAAATGTGAATCGTGGATCAAGACCTGCTCAAACACAAACAACAAACACTATATTAGTCAATTATGCAAATCAAAACCATCATTCCCCATAAGATTCATTTGAAATATGAAGAACAAGAAATAAAGTAAAGAACACAAATGAAATCAAACTAAATCTTATTCAAATGCTCAAACTGTCAATCCCATGGGGGAATTGGTGCTATTTTGATGTGGAAAATATCCCTTTCCCAATTCCTTACAAGCTTGAAGATGATCAATGGTGTTCCTTGATAAAAAAAATTCATAACCTAGCTATGAAATTAATGAGAACTATGAAACTTGGATAAGGATGGATGAAATTGCTCAAAACATGAAGATAATGATGTTGCATAAAGTTGTGGATCCTAAATTAGTAAAAGAGCCTTCTATTTATAGAAGAGAAGGATGGAAGAATGAGTAAAAAGGATGAATGTGGGACAAAACATCAACCAATAGTATAATGGCACTTGTCAACATGTTAGTGGATAGAGGTGGAGCACATTTTGATGAATGTGCACATAAAAGCCATTAGGTGGATATTTGAAATTGGAGAAGTGACATGTTGGAGGGAGAAGAAAGAAGAGTTAATGTCACTTGGCTCAAGAAAAAGGACATGTAAGAGGCCTTTAATGCCTTGTTGGATGGACAAGTCCTTTTGGGAGGGAGAATTCAAAATGAGGGAATATTCCAACTTGATGCCTTTTTGAATGAAAATAAGAGAATTTATAAATCAAATAAAATGATTTACATGCACAAGTTGCAAAATCTAGAGGATTTGAGGGATTAGTGTTAGGTTTAATCATGATTTGATTAACTTAGATGATAATTAATTGATTTGACATTTTGACTTAGATTTTTGGATTTAAATAAATCAAAATGAGAGGAAAAATGAATATTTGACTTAATTAAATAAATTTGGATTTATTTAATTAAAAAGGGATGGTGTTAGACTTAAATCAAATAAAGATTAATGTATTCAATTTAAAGGAGATGACTTTAGAACTTAATTAAATAAAATGAATTATTTAATTAAAAGGGGGACATTAGGATTAATTAAACAAAATGATTTATTTAATTAATAAAAGATAATGATTTAATCAATAAAGTGGATTTATTTAATTAAAAGATGAAATATGATGAATTTAATCAAATAAATATTATTCGATTAAATGGTTAGCAAAGGAGGTGATTCAGGATGAACTAGTGTTAGTAAATCAGGATCAGGTGCACGAGATCAATCAGTATATTTTACGTGTCTACAGCGATTGAGGTTAGCACACTTTCAAAAATTCAAAGGGTAAGCCTTTGAGTTTTTATGCTTGGACATTGGGAAAGACACTAATCATACAACATAAGATTTAGCTATGCTTAAGCAATTGAAGATTAAAATCATTTCAAAGGATAGAAAAAGATCATTATGAAAAAAGTGATATAGTCTTATATAACAATAATCTTATATAATAATAAAAAAATTCAAAGAAATTGACAACATGAGGATACCCACTATTCTACAAATGGGCATCCAAAAATCTACACAAATATAAATTACTTTAGTAAAAAAAAAAAATTGAAAGCATGGATAAGAAAGCTTTGAGCAAACTACAATTGCTTCTAAAATATTATATAATTGTTGCATAAAATGGTGTATTTAAATGACAAGGCTTTAAATACATGAATCAAATGCCTCTATCAAATATAACCAGGAAGATAGATAGATAATTACATTTTCAACCCCAACAAAAAGCTACAAGGCAATGAGAGTTTTTATGAGATAAAAAAATAGAGTTGAACATGTAGTTTCTCGTGGAAGAGAAAAAATGAGGAATGCAGTAGCATGACCACCGTTGTAAACATTGTTGGATCCATGACATAGTCTAAACAAGTAGAATTTTTGATAACTAATGCTAGATCAAGTTCATTAATGCTTCCCTGGTCTTGCTGGGAGATAAATAATGCTTGAAACCTTTCACTCAAATAAATATCACCCTTTGTTGATTCGGTCGAACACGCCCAGGGAAATAGAAAATGGACTGGCCCACTTTTTTTAATTTTATATTTGTCTATTTCTCTCAAGATTTATTTGGTCAAAAATGTTTCAGCCGAAACCTTTTTGACCAAAAACCTATCGCCATGTTGGTGCCATGTCACCAACATGGTTTCGACCAAAACTCTCTCAGTCGAATCCTTTTCAGCCAAAAATGGTTCGATAGAAACCATTTAGTTGTCTGAAAGTGTGACATAGCTTTGTGATTTTACCCACAAGTAAGAGGAAATTTGCAGTTACTTTGTCCACCACTAAATTAGATTATATTGTTGCTAC
>VDFB02116557.1:0-42588 GCA_007258455.2 Sequoia sempervirens | reverse complement strand
GAAATAATAAATAAATATAATGATTACATTGCCAATGAAAAGACTGTGAACAATTCCTGAGCACTTCTTGATCTAACTCTCATGTCATGGCCATTGATCATAAACGGTTTGTATACCTCACTAATTGAGCATTGAACAATTTTCACACATGCATGCTATCCTTCTGTGAAATCAATTGGTAATGTAACTTAAATTCCCATCATATCACCATTAATTTAGACTGCATCCCCATCCTATCATCTTTAATTGTTCTTAATTAACATGTCTCGCCAACCTTCAATAAATTCCACAAGAATGACCTCGCTTCGCCATCCTACTGTATCATACATGGCTAGTGCTCAAAGTGATTGTGTGTCCATGAATGATTTCATCACCATTGAAGAGATTGAGTGTTGTACCCTTTTCAGGAGACTGACTAATCAGTTAAAGGAAGTCTTCATGGTGGAAAGTGAGATTGAGGAGGAAGTGTTGTGTAATATATTAGGAGATACTTTTTTGAATCAAGTTCACGTACACAATGCAACATTGCTAGAGAATTTTGTGTACACCATAATTCACACTTCCAGTCACCGCAATTAGGGAATGTGAGCAGTGGAGCATTTAGTGAGACCAGAGTTCCTTCACTGGGTAAATGTAGTTGATGTTGGCCTCAATAGCTATCCACAAAGTGGTTTGATAGGCGATGCCATTTACATTGCTTCAATTTCTCATAATGAAGCCTTGGAGTAATTGGTGACTCTTTTGCATGCAAGACTTATAAGAAACAACATGGAGCTATTCTCTTAGTTTCTACAAACACACGAGAACCTACTCTCAAATAGAGCATCTTCAAGTAGTCATAGAGGCACTTCACATGCTAGTGTTTACCATTTACGCCTGAGAAGAAATTTCCATTTTGATATTATGTAGCTCCTCTTTATCTATGTAATCGACAAAAAAATTGTATTTCTAGCAGTACCCATATTATATATATAATAAAATATAGCATTTTGGTACACCTGATGTTGATTCTTTGTATCATAATTCATTCTATCTTGCCTCAAATTTCAATTATGTTTCATGTGAATGAATTTTCATTCATTCAATTTTTCATAATGGATTTCATTTATGTTGTCGAAAGATACTCTATATGATGACCACTTAATTCCCCTATAAAACACATTATGGTAGTAAAATCAGAACTTCACAAAACTATACAAATCATCACCATAGTTATAAGGAGTGCTTAGGTTTGCACTTAAATTCGAAAAGACTTTGAAAAGGTTATCTATGGTATTTTTGATAAGTTCATGAACCTTGGGTACGGTCCACCCAAACTTGAAAAGAGAAACTTTGAAGCATGCGACGAGTTGTAACAAAAACACAAAATACTGCCCGAGTTTAAAGACGACAAAAGAAAGAGTTGTGTCAGTTAAGTGAGGAGTTAGACTAAGTAACCAAAACACCACCCGAGTTATAAACACTTAGTAAAGCCCAACCCAACAAATATTTAGCCAAAATTTACCATGGGGCACCAATTCAAAAAGGGGGGGTCCCAAAATTTTGACAAGTTTCAATGATAAAAATTGATATTTAAAATGGCTATGTAAAAACTCAAAACAATGTCATTAGTTGTACATTAAATGTACTTGTAAATATATCTCTCCAAATTACTACAAAAAATTATTGGTCAACTCAACACCTTTTGGACATGCCAACTTAGAATGGAAACTTGCAAAAAGCATTAGTAGAGAGCGGTGCAAATTTGGCAATAAGCATATTTTTTGTTTCATGCACCCTAGACCAAAATTGACTATGCTAACACGTCTAAGTGGGTAGCTAAATGCTAGGAAAGGGCTATGTTCATTCTCCAAGTCACCTAATCATTTTAGAGTGCACTATTTCGACGTAGCCTCTTAAGAGTCATAAGAGACAAAAATTGCCAAAATATGACAGAGTGGTTATCAAAGCTCATGACACCAACAATGTTTTTTCTGCAAGTACAAGTCCATATGGTATCCCTCCACATAAATCTCTCCCATTTTTGGTCAAATCAACAATGTTTGGCCATGCCAACTTGGAATGAAAACTTGCAAAAATTTTGGTTGAGAGCAATGCAAATTTAGAAATAAGCATATTTTTATTTTGTGCATCCTAGACCAAAACTGAATGCACCAACACATCCAAGTGGGGATCTAAATGCTAGGGAATAGATTTTTTTTGTTCTCCAAGTTAACTCATCATTTTAGATTGCACTATTTTGACATAGTCTCTTAAGAAACCTAAGAGCAAAAAACTACCAAAATATGATGGAGTGATTCTTAGACTTTGTGACACCTAACAAATTTTCATCTACATGTGCAAGTCCATATGGAATCTCTCAACATAAACCTCTCATTTTTGGTCAACTCAACACCATTTGGCCATGCCAACCTAGAATGGAAACTTGCAAAAAGCATCAATAGAGAGTAGTGCAAATATTGCAATAAGCATATTTTTTGTTTTGTGCATCCTAGATCAAAACTAATTGCACCAACAAGTCTAAGTGGGTAGATAAATGATAGGAAAGGGATATTTTCATTCTCCAAGTCACTCGATCATTTTAGAGTGCACTATTCTGACACAATCTCTTAAGATTCTTAAGAGATTTTTTTTTTTCAAAATATGATGAAGTGGTTCTCGGAGCTTGTGGCACAAAACAATGTTTTGTCTGCATGTATAAACACATATGGAATCCCTCCACATAAACCTCTCTCATTTTTGGTCAAATCAACACCGTTTGGCCATGCCAACTTAGAATGAAAACTTGCAAAAAGTGTTAGTAGAGAGTAGTGCAAATTTGGAAATAATCATATTTTTTGTTTCATGCATCCTAGACCAAAACTTACTAGCCAATACATCCAAGTGGGTAGTTAAATTCTAGGGAAAGGCTTTGTTCATTCTCTAAGCTACCTGATCATTTCAGAGTGCACTATTTCAACCTAGTCTCTTAAGAGTCATAAGAGCAAAAAATTGCCAAAACATGATAGAGTGGTTCTCAAAGCTCGTGGAACCTAACAATGTTTTTTTTGCACATAAAATTCCATATGCAATATCTCCACATAAACCTCTCTCATTTTTGGTCAACTCAACACCGTTTGGCCATGCTAACTTAGAATGGAAACTTGCAAAAAGTGTTAGTAGAGAGCAGTGCAAATTTAGCAATAAGCATATTTTTTGTTTTGTGCATACTAGACCAAAAATTACTATGCCAACACATCCAAGTGGGCAGCTAAATGCTAAGGAATGGCTCTATTTATTTTTCAAGTCACCTGATCATTTCAGAGTGCACTATTCTGATGTAATCTCTTAAGAGCCTTAAGAGTGAAAACCTACCAAATTATGACAGAATGGTTATTGGAGCTCATGACACCTAATAATGTTTTATCTATACATATGATTCCATATGGAATCCCTCCACATAAACCTCTCTCATTTTTGGTCAACTCAACATTGTTTGGCCATGCCATCATTGAATGAAAACTTGCAAAAAGTGTTAGTAGAGAGTAGTGCAAATTTGGAAAGAAGCATATTTTTTGTTTTGTGCTTCTTGGACCAAAATCGATTGCGCCAACACATCCAAGTGGGAAGTTAAATGATAGGGAAGTTTTTATTTTTTTCTCCAAGTCACCTAAACATTTCATAGTGCACTATTCTAACGTAGTCTCTTAAGAGCAAAAAACTGCCAAACTATGAAAGAGTGGTTCTCATAGCTCATGGCACCTAACAATATATTTTTTGCATGTACAATTCCATATGAAATCCCTCCACATTAAACTCTATAATTTTTTTTCAAATCAACACTAGTCGACCATGCCGACTTAGAATACAAACTCGCAAAAAGTGTTAGTAGAGAGTAGTGCAAATATGGAAAGAAGCATATTCTTTATTTTTTGCTTGTTAGACCAAAACTGATTACACCAATGTCATGTCCCTGAAATTGCAATACTAATGTCTAAAAATAACCAAGCATTAAAATGCAAAGAAATAAATAAAATAAATAACAAATTACATATCAAATATATATATATATATATATATTAACAATTTAATATTATAATTATAATTGGCATAATATATATATATATATATCTATATATATATATATATATATGAAAACTAATATAAAATAAATACATACTATACTAATATTAAATAGATAAATATAAAATAATATAAAATGAGCATATGTAATTACAAGACCGATTGTGCAAGAGATTATGATTTAAAGGAAGTTATTAATAATGTACGACAAAAAATGTATTCTTTCTAAAAATCCATGGTTGGGATTATTAGGGGGAGGCAAAAATTCACAAAGGATGTAATTCCCTTTCCAAGGAGAGCAATGCTTAATTTAAGACAACAATTAATAAATAAAAAAAGGGGAACTTAGACTAGTCAAAGTAGCACGCCTCTTCAAGGGGTTATCTCTCTCCTAAAAGACATATCATTTCATGAAGATACATAAGGGATTAGACACATACAAATAAGGATAGAAAAAAAAAGATAGAGGAGGAAAAATCAGATAAATTAAGAGCAGATCTAGTAAAAATATAAATAAGGAAGAAGAGAGAGATAGGAGGAAGGAAAAAATATATATAACAAGAGATATATACAAGGGTAAATATAGATTTGATGTGATATAAAAGGAACATAAATAGAATAAATATTCTTTAAGCACATAAGAATGATAAGATTTAATATAAAGATTGCAGACATATAGATTTTCCTAGAATCAGATGGGAAGGAGATATAGAGCATATGATAGAATACAACATATTATATATATACAATCTGTAGAGATAAACAGGAGCAAGGTAATCAAACACTAGCATAATCCTTCACAAGTATATAGAAGATTTGACTAGCGCAAGAAAATAATTAGACCATGTGGTATGATGCTTAGTTGATTAGAAATCATAAATATTAAGCATTGACCTTATAGTATATTATGTAGCCTATAATTATTGATATTATTAATAGATGTAGCATATAATTACTAATATTGTTAATAGTGATTTTATTCTAGTTTAGTGAAAATGGGTCATGAAGGGATGAGGCAAGGCTGCGATAGGGAGAACTGCTAAGAGGGCACCCTATTAAGGAAGAACTGCTAAGAGAGCACCCTATTAGGGAGAATTTCTAAGACATCACCCTATTAAGGGATAACTGCTAAGAGGGCACCCTATTAAGGGAGAACTACTAAAAGGACACCCTTTTATAGGGATAACAGCTAGAAGGGAACCCTATTGTGCAACCTCTCAACTATCCCCGAGTGAATAAATTGTTGAAGAAAATGAAGAGGGTCTTCAATCATAAGTGGAGGATACTTGGGGCAACTCACCATGTCCTCCTCATTATGGTTGAGCCCACATAGTCCTTGGGACTTGTTATATTGTTATATATAATCTTACTTAGTCTTAGAATTAAATGTATTTCATATCATATTCATCTAACATGATTGCAAGTTTCTATGACTAGACTTACATCATTTCAATTTTATGTAGGAAATTGTATCCTTAACTATAATCTGCTATTGTTTTCATTTGGAATTATGATTTTATGGAAAAATAGAAGGTTATCCTAAAAGGGGATATTACAACCAACATGTCCAAGTGGGTAGCTAAATTCTAGGGAAGGGTTGTGTTCGTAATCCAAATGACCCAATCAAATCAGAGTGCACTATTCTGACATAGTCTCTTACTAGCCATTTAAGCATACACATGAGATAGTTACACATGAACAATAATACACTTGACACTCATGAAAACACATACATACACATGATATGACACTTGTCATTCATGAACATACATACATATATCATGAAATTGTTTACCTATGACCATCCGAGTCTAATCAATCTAGTTGCATACTATTTGCATTGTTAGCATACACATAAAACACCATATTCATCATCAATATAACTATTGTTGCAAGATGGTGTGTCCCTTGGTCTTCATCATTTAGTGTGGCACTTGGGTTCGTGACATGGATTAACCACCTCCTATGGATATTGTATAAATCTAGCAGTTGTATCGGGCATTAACAGGTCGATCTTTTAGTGCAACAACAACCACTAATGTAAAATTGGTATTAGAGCTGAGGTCATAGGTTCAAACCCCTCACTTGCATGGGGGGATTGTTGCAAGATGGTGTGTCCCTTGGTATTCCTTGTGCAATGTGATGCTTGGGTTCATGACATGGCTTAACCGACTCCTATGGATCTTGTATAATCTGGCGGTTGTATTGAACATTAACAAGTTGATCTTTTGGTGCAACGACAACCACCAATGTAACAACTACATACCATGTGTATTCTGAGCATACACATAAAACATCACATCCATCATGTCAATATAACTAATAACATGCATATCATATTTTCCCTGTCTTTATGTACAAATACATCAAAACACCACCCTAAGGTTCCCTCTCTATGGCTACATGGCATTCTCATCTCTACCACTATAAAGTATACAAATTTTATGCATATCATATTTTTCACTCTATGGCTACATGCCATTCTCATCTCTACCACCCTAAAGTGTATAAATTTTATTCATATCATATTTCCCTCTCTATGGCTACACGCCATTCTCATCTCTAGCACCATAAGGTGATCCCTATTGTTGTCCTTGTAGAAGCTACTTGTACTCGCTCATTTCTCCAAAAAACAAATAGAACTACATATACATAAAAAATTGTTGTGTATAAGCAACATGAATTAGAAACTAAATATGATGCAAGATTAAGAATCACTACCTATAATTCTATCGTAGATGTCACCTTAATTATATAGTGGATTTATTATCATTGTAACCTAGTTGTGTTCCAAACTTGAGTGTAGTAGACCTGCATATAAATATACACAAATTGTTGAGCATAAGCAACAAGAACTAGAAAGTTTTAATTGAACATTCTCTTAAACAAAATGTGATGGAAGATTAGTGTTGGGTGAAAATTATGTAATCAGCTTTTAGATAGATTACACAACTTGGACTTCAATACAACTATGTGAGATGTGAATCTCTCCTCGAGGGGGAGGCCCAGCTGCTACTTTGCTAACAAGCGATAGTAAATCAAACAAAATAATTACAAAATGTACCGCAGACTCACTTGGGGGGGGTGTGTTACATTCATCCTTCTCTCTTTTTTCAGAGAAGATGTTTACAATGCTTCACCGTTGGAAGTTCACAATTCTTAATAACCTTAAACTAACAACTAGTAGTAATACCAATATCTCTATCTCATCAAAGCGAAGTGTAGAGATACCAGAAGTGATTAATAATAAACAAATAAAGTAAAACGAGAAAGCTCACGAAGGCACAAAGTCGTTCCGTAGCTTTTTCAATGTTGGATCTATGCAAATGTACCGTTTGTCATGTTAGAAGCACAAAGTCTTCTTAGACGCAGCAATTCCTCAAATAGCATGAACGATTACAAGCACAAAGTCTTGTAGATCATCCAACAAAAGTATCAAATAGCACGAACGATTACAAGCACAAAGTCTTGTAGATCCTTCGACAAGAGTATCCAAGAGTATGAGCGATTACAAGCACAAAGTCTTGTAGATCATTCAACCAAATGATAAGCAATACAAATGCAATCCTAAATAATAAATGTAACACAAAGTTTTACATAAAACTACTTAGAGTCCTTGATTCTTCAAACTAACCACTACCACCAAAATGAATCAACTCACAAAAGTATCGAGATCTAGCGCAAAGTTTGGCAATCCTTTTCTTTATTAATCGAATCTCATTTCACAAGCATGAGCATAGAGTTTCACAAACTTGTTTCAAAAGGGCAGCATGGTTGCAAAACACTAAAGGATACTTTACAATGAAAATCCCTCACATTATATAGAAAGAGGGATGAGCAAAAGAAGGAAATAGATGGAGGAAATCAGGGAAAGTTAGGTGAGCAATTTTAGGAGATCTCACCTAACTTTGACCAAAGTCAAAGTGTAATTTGTTTTCAAAATATTACATCTTTGAGCTTGGTGTAATTACAATTTACAAAAGGACATTTGAAAATGTCGAGAAATATTTACAAGATGCATAAAGGGATGCACCGGAAATGTCTAACACTGGAGAACAGGAAGCTTCTTCATTTTTCTTTGCTTGGGCGCGGAGTCTTCATACTTCTTCCTGGTCTCCTACATGAACTTTTTATTTGGAAGAACCAAGATCAAAAGGGCGTCACCTTCCGGGATCCTTGGCGAGATGTGGGCGCAAGGATGGTGAATCAACGGTAGTTAGCGAGAAAAGCGACATTAAGGAGCGTGAAGCTGGCGATGTTGAGCAAGCATGAAACGAGCAACTAGGCACAGAAAACGATGTGAGAGCGAAGAAACGGGGTTTGGAATGGAAATAGAGCAAGTTTGAAGAGACTAAGATAAAAACTGCCAAAAGTGTAAAGGTGCGAAATTGACACCATTGCACAAAAATGACTAAATGCGGAAGAAAAGTGCAAAGGTGCTAAAATTTGGCTCATTGCACTAAAATGACTAAGTCGGAAGAAAAGTGCAAGGTGCTAAAATTGACTCCCATTGCACTAAAATGACTAAGTCACGGGAAAAGATTGGTGAAGGGTGTAGGCGTAAAAGGTGTTCCCTTACGACCCTGGAGAGATTCGATCTTTGATCGTGGCTAAAATGGAAATCTGCATTTCTCAAAGTTAGAATTTATTTCAACATGTTCAACATGTTAGGGCGCTAAATTTTAGCGCTTCTGCATCTGAGACATGATTTTGGAAAATGGATGTAATGGTGAATGAAAACGGCGCTCGAGGTTTGCAAAGTGTTTGTCTGCATGGAGTTGCCATTGAAATTGGAGAACAGAGAGAAAGCAAGGGTAACAACTTACAAAGATGAAACGCGAAAAACGCTGGAGAGGGATGTCAAAAAACTCAAAAAATGTATTTGCAGTTTGAAGAAAACTCGCCCAGCATGAAGAGAGGAAGAACTAAAAATGGCAAACTAAAACACTTTTAAGTGAAAGAGAAAATTGAAAACCTAACTCAAGTTGAGCAATAAATTTAGGCACGAAAAGTGGCACGATTGACGAAAGACGCGAAAATCATGAAGAAACGTGCCAGGGCCAAAAAAGTTTAAGTGTCAGGAAAAAGTGTAATGGCGCTAAAATTTAGAGCTATTACATTTTGGAAAAAGTTCACTTTCATGCAGGGGCACTAAATTTTAGCGCCCTTGCACTTTTCAGACTTAGCCAAATTTTGGCAGTCAGAGCAGGAGCGCACTTTTTCAGTGCCACTGCATTTTTGTAATTCACTAAGTACGAACAATGAAACTTCGCGAAAGATCTCGTTTCGAAGGTCTTCGCGAGGCGAACATGGGGGAATGCTTGAATTGACTATTCGAGACTTAGGAACGTATTTCGAGGTGGCTTGAAAATCACTTCGTTATGCGTGCTTGAACTTCACGAATCCTAGGAAACGAACAAGTTTCGTAGGGAGGTTATCTGTGGAACGAGCGCTGCTAGATTCCGTGATAACAATTAGGAATCACTACTTAAGAATTATATGTGGATGTCACCTTATGAATGATATGTGACAATTGCAAAAGTTATAACTATTGATCTCAATGGCCTTTCGTCCACTTCAAATTCTCTAAAAAACCTACACATATAAACAAGTGAATTGTTAAGAAAATCAATCTTGAAGATCTATGTGAAACTCAACAATGGTGTATTTATTGTCATTGCAACCTCCTCATACTCCAAACTTGAGTGTAGTAGACCTGCATATAAATATAGACAAATCTATGAGCATAAGCAACATGAACTACAAAGTTTGAACTGAGCATTCTCTCAAATCAAATATACCTTGAACATATATATTGATCTACATGAACCACTATGGATGTATTGATCTACATCACTTGAAAATATACCTTTGTTCTCTAAAAAGCCTACATTTTTACATACCAGTTAATTTTTATACAAAATTTTAATGTAGCCCATATAAATAACATGAATCTAAATAAGATGAACAATATCATACATGTCCCATACAAAAAAAAAATCTGCTACTCAAGTATGCTTAAAGGGTCATCTCTTACCTTTAGAGTATCTAGTATTGCTTCATGATCGACACTACTAACTACCCATAGTTCTTTTATTCTTGGGTTGGCATGATGTCTCAATAATTTAACATTTGTTTCTATAACAACGTGCAAATACATGTGAGAATGGTCTTGTGTTTCTCATAGTCTTTAAATGTAGGTATGCCATTCTTTCTAGCCATGTATGTTCACAACCAAGTTTTGAAAACAATAACTGAACCTATAGGATACATGAACCCATCATCATCTATCATCAGTTGTATTAGATTATTCTTTCCATATACACATCGTGTCAACCAATAGCCGATCCCTCTTCATTCCCCTATGATGCAACAATTGCATATACATGTCTTGGTTGTACAATATTTGAAATATGGTCATAGTCAACTAAACTTCCCATTTCATCTTCTAAAGATGATTGTACTATAGATAAATGGGTTAGATACTGTGGAATCCATGTGTCTACCCACTCACTTGACTCGCATTGATCCCAACCACATTGAATATAATTTTTTTAAAAATAAGCCAACTCTCGTGTCCATATAGTCTATGCACTTGCATCTGAGCTTCAAAATGAACACATCTTTGAAGATTATTTGATTGTTTGACATTCCAATTTCTCTCCCACTATTCCCTAATCAACTGACAAAAAGAACTTGCACACTTCTGAATCAAGTGTCCCTCCTCGTGACAATGCATACCTACACCAATCAACAATAGAATGTGCATAACTAAATGTTGCATTGCCTTTAATATTCATTTGTTCCTTAACTAGATCTCTCTTCACACATGAACCTGATCCATCATGCTCCCCTTTTCCATGCCCGACTTCAAAAAAGCTCTAAATATGAGGTACACCCATCTATACATGCATTCTACTCAACCAATAAAATATACAAGAATTCTTGAATTGTCTCGTGTAGTTATCTAACCAAATGAGATGTTGACCCATTACAATATCTTTTTCCTATAAGAACTCAAAAAAGTTTTGAAAACAATGTTGCACAAACTTTGAGGAATGAGATCTATCATCACTCATGTAAAAATGGTACTCTCTAATTATCTTCTTGTCCTCTTATGTACTATTAGGGTCATGTCTATATGTGATGTGGACAAAAGTAGCAATTTGAATAGAATTGTAATATTGAGATTATACCTCATTTTGTGGATGCAATGTGTGACATTATTTTATTTTTTGAACTCTTGTAATGAAGTGGGAGGCTGATTTTTTTTCAAAAGAAGCTGAAATTAATGAAAAATGGTATGAGAAGCATTGTATAATATTTGTTGAGAACTGTTTGAAAAAATGCCTCAAAGAACTGTGGTCTCATAGACAAGGCAATAAATATGAAAAGAGCAACTTATGATAGTCTTATGACATTGATTCTTTTGATTGATTAAAAATTTGAACAAATCCCATACAACTTAATGAAATATATGTCATTACAATGTTCATTTAAAAGTAATATAATCATCTTGATAAAAATAATGTTACTTAGTGGTGCTAAACACTCTATACAAACCATATGAGTGATGCAACCATCAAACAAAACCATTACAACTCAATTCAACATTCATGCCATTCAATCCTTCAAGATTAATAACATGTCACTAGATCCTTCATGTAAAAGGTATAAAATCATCATGAATATGAATCATTATCTTTCAAGCATGATACATAAACAAGAACATTGTGTACACCATAGGAGTTTGATGCAACCTTCAAACAAAGTTCTTACAACTCAACAAGATACATGTTCATTAGATTGTTCATGTGAAATCTATAAAATAATCATGATCAACAAATAAGACATCACTCTTGACTTTGTGACCGTGTTCTTTCTTTGTGTTTTTAAGGTTTATGACTATCTCATATTGTACCTTTCATATAAAATTCATGTTGTAACCATCCCAACTCACTAACCGACTTAGAAGAAACAATATTTGATTGAGAACACGAGTCAAATAAAGCATTGAACCTCCACCTTTAGCTTTTACCTTTGCATGACACAATTGAGTGAGATCTTCCACTACATGAGAGCTATCAAAAAAAATTAAACTCCCTTCTTGAGTGTGGCACAAGATAGGTTTCCATCATTACTAAAGGAGTCTTCATTGGTTTCTATGCCCTTTTCCATGTAAATGACACTTTTATCTTTATCCTTCTCATTAGAAGGAGTCAACTTAAGGTGTAGTTTCCAACACCTTTCATCAAAATGGCTATATTTCTTGTAATGTTAGCAATGGAACTTTCCCTTACTCCTATCCTTTGTGCTAACAGTGGGAGTATCATTCTTTTTTCTTGATGTTTCCTTCTACCTACTATTGTGGACTACCCACTCTTCAAAAGTAACGAAAACCTTTACTATGCTCATTAGAGTGTTGTAGTCTCATACACTGAAGAGAATAATGAAATATTATTCATTTGAGGGATATTTTATGAATGATGGATAAACATACATATTCAATAAACATCACTTATGCATAATCTAATAGTTATTTTCTATCACTATCACTTTTCAAAATGTTTGACATAGTGTAGTCTAGAATGTTTGGAAGAGTTGGGGTGCAAGATAGGAACATGCCTAGCATAGAAATGCTCAATTGGAAATGTTGGCACTAATGATTTGGCCCTGTGAAGAACAAAACAAAAATTAGCCCACCTTGCAACTTTACTCTACATGCATCTGACAGTTTTTGGAGCAACAAAAAAACTTTCACCATGGCTAAACGACTTGAAGATATAAAAAAATGAGAGATGATTGTAGACAGACCCAATATAATCTTGTACCTTCAAATGAAACATTTCTAAGTTCCATGGTTTTAGAGTAAGAGATCGTTGAAGTTTTCTTCTCTTTCATACTTTGGTTTCTTAAGAGAAATCATTAGTACAATGTAGCCCAAAATGTTCTAGCATGTTGGGGTGCAAAATAGGACCTTGCCTAGCATAAGCCTACCCATTTGGATGTGTTGGAACTATTGGTTTGGTTGTGTGACAAAAAAAATGAAAATTACACCACCTTGCAACTTTACATTGCATGCATTTGACGCTTTTTCCATCAACTAAAAACTCATCACCACGGGAAAATGGATTAGAGATATGAAAAATTGGGAGAGGTTATTATAGAGGGGCCTTGCATGATCTTGTACCTTTAGATAAAATGTTTCTAAGTTCCATAGTTTCCAAGTAACATCTAGTCAAAGTTTGTTTCCCTTTCACACCTTGGTCTCTTAAGAGAAATTGTCGGTGCAATGTAGCTCAAAACATTCTAGCATGTTAGGGTGTGAAACTAGACCTTGTCTAGAATAAAACTACCCATTTGAACATGTTGAAACTATCTTTTTGGTTGCTTGATGAATATAATGAAAATTACACCACCTTGAAACTTTACATTGCATGTATTTGACACTTTTTCCATTAACTGAAAAATCATCATCATGGGAAAATGGATTGAAGATATGAAAAAATGAGAGGTTATTATAGAGGGGCCCTACATGATCTTTTAACTTCATATAAGATATTTCTAGGTGCTATGATTTTTGAGAAAGAGCTCATCAAAGTTTGTTTCCTTTTCGCACTTTGTTCTCTTAAGAGAAATCATCGATGCAATGTAGCCTAGAATGTTATGGCATGTTGGGGTGCAAAAGAGGACCTTTCCTAGCATAATCCTAACCATATGAATGTGTTGGAATAGTCAGTTTGGTCATACAATGAACAAAACAAAAATTATAACACCTTGCATCTTTACACTACATGCATTTGACACTTTTTCCATCAACTAAAAACTTGTCACCACAGGAAAATGGATTGGAGATATGAAAAACCAAGAGAGGTTATTGTAGAGGGGCTCTATGTGATATTGTACCTTTAGAAGAAATGTTTATAAGTGCTACGCTATCTTTTACCTTCAACTTGTCTATCCTCAATTAATTGGCTAGGACCAACAATGAGTACCAATTTTAGACGTATTCCAAAATGACGAAGCTATTACTAAGTTTATGGGACTAAGAGATGGTATACCACCCGAAGATCATAAGGAATGCTTTGACATAGATTTTAGTGAAGAATAATAATTTGGAGGATAGATTGGGTCCTTCAGTCACAAAAGAAAAAAGTGTAAAAATAAAAAAGAGATCCCCTAGTGAAAACCATAATATGGCACTATCGGATGGTGGAAAAGCAAAAACAAAGGATGTATCTAAGGGTGAAAACCTCTTTGAGGAAATCAAAGATCGAGGATTCAATCTCCTTGTCATCATTCAAAACTAAGAGAGATCAACAATACTAGTCGAATACTTTGAGCAGATAAATGTGGGAACATTAGATGGACCTAGAATCACCTTCTATGCAACTTCTTTGGATCCTGAAGAGAAACAAAATTTCACAAATTTCTTAGTCAACCATATGATCAAATTTTCTTGGTACTATTTTGATATGATTGGATTGGACCCATCCTTGGTAGTTCATCACTTGACAATCTTCCCTAGAGAAAAACTAGTAAAACATAAACTTCGTAAGATGCATCTGTAAATAACACTTTTGGTTAAGATGGAGCTACAAAAACTCTTGGATGTTGGTTTCATTAGACTGATTGATTATACTAAGTGGGTATTGAATCTTGTACCTATTTCTAAGCCCACTAGGGGCATAAGGATTTGCACTAACTTTAGAGAACTTAACAAGGCCTATCTAAAGGATGAATTTCCCTTATCGAATATAGACATCATAATGGATTTACTAGTAGGTCATGAAATTATTTTCCTCATGGATGGTTTTTCAGGATACAATAAAATAAAAATAGCACCTGAAGACCAACATAAGACAACATTCACTTGTCTCTGGGGAACTTATTATTGGAATTTCATGTTGTTTGGACTTAAGAACATGGGAGCCACCTATCAAAGGGCGATGACCACTATCTTTCATGATATGTTTCACATCACCATGAAGGATTATGTAGATGATCTTCTAGAAAAATCCCTAACAAGACAAGGTCACTTGGATATCCTAGCATGCATATTTTATAGGATAGAAGAGTACAATCTACTCCTCAATCTGAAGAAGAGTTTTTTCATTGTCACATCAGGGAAGCTGCTAGGATAAATTGTATCTTGAAGAGGTATAGAAGTGGATCTTGATAAGTTTAAGGCCATCATGGAAATGCTTCCACCAAAGAATTTGAAACAACTGTGGAGCCTTCAAGGTAAACTACAATCCATCCAAAGATTCATAGCTTAGTTAGTTGATAATTTTCATCCTTTCATGCATCTACTCCACAAGGATGTTTCCTTTAAATAGGAAGAGAAATGCCAAAAATATTTTCAATAGATTAAAGACTATTTGGAATCACCTCCTATTTTGATGCCCCCTCTACTAGATAAACTATTGATCCTCTATATATTAGTAACTTTAGCAACCCAAGGTGCCTTATTAGCACAACATGATGAGAATGGTAAAGAAAGAGTGGTGTACTATATCAATCACACACTGGTAGGCTATAAAGTAAACTACACACCTATGGAGCAAGCTTGTTGAGTTGTTGTCTTTGCATCACAAAATATTAGACATTGTATGCTTAACCAAAAAATCAAGCTTATCTCTAAAGTGGATACATTGAAGTATCTTTTGGTTAAGACAACTCTAACTAGCTGAATGGTGAAGTGGGTTATGATCCTTACTGAATTTGACATAGAATATGTTGAAAAAAATAAATTAAGGGATAAGTGATAGAAAATCAGTTGGTCGAATCACCTCTTGATGACCACCGTCCTTTGATATCTAAATTCCTCGATGAAGGAATCCTTGTGAAAAATCAAGAAATTCAATGGAAATTGTACTTTTATGGATCTCACACCTAACATGGATTAGGAGCTGGAATTCTCTTTGTTACACCTCAAGGAGATAGTATACCCAAAGCATATAGGATTGCCTTTCCTTGTACTAATAATATAGAAGAGTATGAAACACTGATCACTAGACTAAGAATGGTAGTTGAATGAAAAATAAAGGAATTGCAAGTCTATGGAGACTCACAACTAGTAATCAAAATAAGTGAATGATGAATACCAAATCAAGGACAATAAATTGCTTCCTTACAAAAGAATGGTAGACAGTTTCAAGTAGTAGTTCCTAGTCATTCTCTTTGAGCAAATACCAAGGATAAATAATAGAGTTGTTGACACTATGGATACTATTGGTTCTCTTCTAGACATGTCGTAGAACATTCCTAAATATGAAATTCTTGTGGAGTGGATACGTATACCCGCATTTGATGTCTTGGAGTCTAAACTCATATGTGATGTTGTTGGTATCGACTCACCCTGGTATCGCGATATTAATGCCAATCTTCAACATGGAACCATACCACTAAACCTTAATAGAAACCAAAATAAAGCCTTTATCAGACGAACCTCATGCTTCACTATCCTTGGTGATACGCTATACCAATGAAGTCTCGATGGAACATTTCTAAGATGTCTTAACCCTAAAGAGGTATTAACCACCTTATAGGAGGTATATGAAGGTGTATGTGGGTCTCATTCTAGCATACCTAATCTAGTTAAGAAGCTACTAAGGACTAGATACTACTAGCCTATGATGGAGTAGGAAGGTAATCAGTTTGCTAAGAAATGTATTTAATGCTAGCAACACAATGATCTTATTCATACACTAACACAAGAGTTACACCTAGTAACTATACCATGGCCCTTTTCACAGTGGGGACTTGACCTCATAGGAAAGATATCCCCCTACCTCATCAAACAAACATAAATTCATTATAACTTCCATAGAGTACTTTACGAAGTGGATAGAAGTTGTACCCTTAACCTATATCACAAGAAAAAAATAGCTAAGTTCATTCTAAAATATTTAGTTTGTTGCTACAACATACCTCAAACCGTTGTTACTAACAATGGAACTCTATTTAATAATAAAGATGTTCATGACCTTTGTTCTAAGTTCCACATCCAACATTGCTTTTCTATCTCGTATTACCCCTAGGGGAACAGTCAGGTAGAACTTTCAAATAAAACTATCCTTAAAATCCTTAAGAAGTTTGTTAATGAAACCAACTATGACTGACACCTTCAACTAAATCTAGCTTTTTGGGCCTATTGAACATGCATCCATACACCCACTAGCGTTACCCCCTTTTCCCTAGTATATGGAATTGAAATTATCTTGCTTATAGAGGTCAAAATTCCTTCCTTAAGGGTATCCTTGTAGAATCTTGTCGACAATGAAGAATATCAAGTATCCAAAGTCCATGAGCTTGAGTTATTAGAAGAAAGACGTTTGAGTTCTCTAAACCATCTCCAAGCATACCAAAACTGTCTCAAGCACAATTATAATAAAATAATTGAGAACAGAAGATTCCAAGTAGGTGACTTAGTCCTAAAGAAAAATTAGAAGATTTAGCTAAATCAATAGGGAAAAGGAAAATTTGAACCAAATTTTTTGGGACCATTTGTGATCACTGCAAATTATGGATCTGGCACATATCAGTTGGAAAACCCCAAAGGAGAACCTTTGGTAGAACCTCTCAACAATAACCATCTTAAGAATTTCTACACCTATCCTATCAAAATATCCTAGCAAAAAAATAAAAAAACTAAAAAAGTCAAAAAATTAAAAAAAAGAAGAGAAAAAATATAAAAATTAATAAAGAAAAATAAATCATCCTTTAAGTGAAAACTACTTTTGTGGTGCTTCTAGGATAGATACTGTGGTAAAAAATTGACAAATAGGCACCATGTTTGATTAATCTCTACCTCATTATCTATAAAAGCTTTCATCCATCCCATCCATCCATGAGCATATTAAAAAAATTATCCATTCCATCCATCCATCACCATAATAAACATGTGTCCAACCATGGCTTGATCACTTGTCAAGTGTCTAACCTTGTTGTACTATCACCATCCTCCATCTGCACCATCCCATTTATCCATAATAAATGTAATCCTATACCTAACTGGGGGCATTCTCCTGATCCTGATAGACAGATTACATCCTTGTTCATATATCAAGTTGTGTATAATCAAAAAAAAAAAAAAATCCATATAATCCTAAAAAATCCAAAAACATCCATACAATCCTGAAAAATCCAAAAAATCCATATAATTGGAAAATAAAAAATATCTATTCTACTATCATTTGTCTATGTCAATTATTCTAACTAACATCAATCTCCTCCATCCTGCATCCATAACATCATTAGTATCGTTTGCATCCTACACCCACAAACTAATTATCTATGCATACAAAGAAACCTTCCACACAAGAGATCTGCAAACAAAGAATTGTTATATTCCTCAACAAGAAAAAACTTTAGAATAAACCTCAAGAATCTTGAAGGAAAACAAGAGTCCTCAAAGGTTAAAGTTTGAGAGTTCAGGAGGGAAAATATCAGAGATAATATAATGAGAGTTGAGTTCTATATAGGAGCAACCCTAAATGCTAACGGGATTAGATCAAGATAAGTTTCAACATCACATGTGATGAGACAGAATGATCTAATAATAGATCACATCAATTAACATAAAAAATTATTTAGTTAACTTAATAAAGAACTCCTAAGTTTAGCTTAATTGCATGAGAATAAATTAGACTAATAATTAATTAAAGATTAATTAATTATTAGCTAATGCATGATTACTCTAACACCCCCCTTAAGATGAACTTAGGGAGTAGCTAAAAACCCTAAAAAGAGAATGCATGATGGGTCCTAGCAAACAAAGTCTAGTGAGGTACCCATGTACAAACAAAAGATCTCTCAAAATTGGAGAAAAGTAGAAAACCACAATGGGAGAAAACTCCTCTCCAAAAGAGATAAAGGCGAATGAAGGACTAAAAAATCTTCCAAAAGAATGTCCTAAAAAAGAGGAACATGTAGAACATTGTTGAAGCACAAAGAAGCTATAGACTATTGTCGAAAGATGACTGATATAATGCTAAAATGAATAACCTCCTGAAACTAGAATAACCATATCAGAAAAGAAAAGAAAAACCATATCTACATGACAGATAATATCATAACATCACATCCTACATCATAAATCAGTAGCATCATCATAATCATGAAGCATCAAATAGAATGATCAACAACATGTAAATCATTAGTCGCATCAAAATCATGTCATCTCATATATCATTAGAAAAAGAAAATGTGATGGTACATCATAAAATCACATGTGTGATACATCATAAATACATATATACAAGGCTCAAAGGTTGATGAATGTATATACAATCACAAAGAGTCATGTATACATCATATAGAAGTACATCAAGATAAATATCAATATCTGTACAAAGTCTATCCCTCCTTGTGCTCCTCTCCATTAGGAGGTGGTCTCATATCATGCTATTCATCTCTATGTTTGGGTAACCTTTGAGTTTTCTGACTATGGGGAGTGACCTATGAGGCTGCAGATTATGCCTTTGTGTATGGTTCAAAGACTAGCTGACTAAACCACCCACTGATCGGCTCAACTATGCCCCTGTGGTAGCACTCTAACCTAGAAACTTTGGAAACCTCCACTCTCATGGGAGTATTTAATCATAAAGAGTCTTGTAATATGTAACTTCATGTATCATACACTCTCTCTCTCATGTGGTGATCCATGGTCATTGTAGAGGCCTATTGCACTTAGTATCTCTCTCTGTAATGGCTAAGTTCCGCTCGCTCTGGGCCTAGTCCCTCTTGACTGTGATTTATATAACTTTCCCCTCTATTACTTGTTGGTAGTGAATCTCCATGTCTCTCTTTGTAGCTTAGACATCCCTATCGGAAAGAGTCTAGTCTCGCTTGACCCTCAATTTGTCATGCTCCTAAAGAGCCTAATCTCTCTCTACAATAATTGCAGCCAAGATACTATCAACATCCCCATATCCATCCCTCCTACCCTTACGTTGTTGATCTTGTTGTTTCTAATTATCTTCTCAGGTAGGTGCATCCTACTGCAATCTCTATTGATCATCTTGATGGGGAGGATCCTATCATGCAACCTATACCACTTGATGGTGCTTAAGAGTTGCTCTTTGTCTCTATCTGACCTCTCTATTGGACTTGACTCCATCTCTCCTTCGAGCCCCAATGACTCCTAGTGCAATGGATCTGAAACAAGTGTAAATATCATTGGACATCTCAGATCCCACCAAACATCATAATCATAGGTCATCCCTGGATCATCAAGACCACCTGTCCATCCCCATGCCATGGGAGCCATTTGGTTGAACTATGTTAGAGTTGTCCTGGACGATGTTGTAGGACCACATGTAGGAACCTCTTTGGTAGTGCATGCATAAGTGGCATGGTAATCCTAAGCGAACAAAATCTACTGCTCTCTGAATTATCTCTAGACCCTATCTGGAAGATATCTCTCTACAATGTGTTGTGTCCACCCACTTATCCATTAGGTCTATTTGCAATATGTCATATGGAGGTGATCATTCCTCTACACCTCACACTGGATCCATGGACGCCATACAAAATCTATCATGTCATCAAAATGAGCTCTCTAGACCATTTGTATGTAAGAAAATCAAAATACCTATATGAGAAAGGATCATCAACGTCTCTCTCTCTCCAAATCTCTCAAGCCGAGTGATGGAAATCCTCTCCCACACCTACACATGAAGTAGGTTCACACTTGTTGATATGCTCATCGCGCCTCTGTAACATACCTGATGCATGTCATGATATAAATGTGCAAGAACACAGGGGCCTCATGCATATAACCTGTAGCATCATGCCTTCAATCACCACTCCCCATCTCATAGGAAAATTTGTGAAACTTTGAATTCTTGAGCACATTTATATCATTGAGAATTTTGAACAATTATCATGCATCTAGGTCATCATTTTCATGCTTTTTCAATCATGGGAGCTTCTTGATTGAACAATCCAATATGCCATCAACCATTAAAATTGAATGCAAGGTTTGCACTTGGTTTGTTTTCATGTTTTGATTCTAATTTTCATTACTATATGTTGATTTCTAATCATGTATGCATTCAATTTCATTTGTAAGTGGTATTTGATCATTTTTTGCTTTGGGTATTATGATTTCTAACCCTTATTTGATAAATTCATGTTTCATTTTCATTTTCCACTAACCCCACTTCACAATCATAACGTTGTTTCAAAAAAGGGTTATAAATATTTGTATCATACTGTTGTTTCAAGATATATAAATTTCATAACCTATTTTAGAAAGAGTTACAAATATTTGTATCATACTGTTGTTTCAAGTTATATAGAAATATCATTATGTTGTTTCAAAAAGGGTTATAAATATTTGTATCATATTGTTGTTTCATGTTATATATAAATATCATTTTGTTGTTTCAAAAATAGTTATAAATTTTTGTATCATAATGTTGTTTCAAGTAATATTTAAATATCATTATGCTATTAAATGATTATATATATATATATATATATTCCATGATCCTCTAAGGGTTGTAAGAGTTAGAATTGGGGATATGATTAGTTAAGGGTTGTATGCAATTCATGTTTTTGGCCAATGTTTCCTCTGTTAACATGGATCCCTTCACATAACATAGCACTCACCACCATCAGACCCTCTCCTTTACTTTGAATATATGTTTGTGTGTATGTGTTTGTTGTTTATTGTTCTTACACTTGGCTCAAAGTAGATGAAGAATAAAGCATCACTTATATATAACTTGAATATATAATTAGTTCAGGGGTTATATATAACTTGAAATAGCATTATGATATTTCTATATAACTTCCAACAACATTATGATATAAATTGAAAAAACATTTTCATACATCTAAGAGTCACTGTAATTGAAGAACAAACAAACCATACACTTAATTTAGTTAAATGTAAATGAACAAGGCTATATGTCAAATGAAACAAGCAATGCACAATATACTATCATATCCCCAATTCTAACTCTTACAACCCTTAGGTGATCATGAAATATATCTATATATACATAATCAGTTAAGGGGTTATATATAACTTCAAACAACATAATGATACTTGTATAAGTCACTATAATTGAAGAACAACTAAAGCATACATCTAATTCATTTAAATGTAAATCAACAAGGCTATATGAAACAACAATTTATATATCTTTGTCATATATATGTTCTCTACAATGTGTATATATATATATATCATTTGAGGGTATCATATACTCGATTGTTAATGGTTTCATGCACCTATCTTTTGGTTGATTGTGTGTATGCAAATGGCATAGTTATTTTAACATTCTTAAAGCAGTTTTGAACTAAGGATGATAGGTGGAATGATTGTAAGTATGCAAATGTTTGTGAAGAAAATCATGATATGTATGAATAATAAGCATACATTGAATAGTGTGTATAATTAAAATCTTACAATTTTGAAATATACTTGTGAAGAAAATCATGATATGTATGAATAATAAGCATACATTGAATAGTGTGTACAATTGAAATCTTACAACTTTGAAATATACATACTTTGGAAGCTGCAAATGGTGGGTAGAATTGGGGATATGATACTATAACATTCATTGCTTGTTTCATTTGGAATATAGCCTTGTTCATTTACATTCAATTGAATTAGATGCATGGTTTTCTTGTTATTCAATTACAATGAATCTTACATGATTGAAAATGTTGTTTCAATTTATATCATAATCTTTTACAACTATATTAGTTTCAAAAGGGGTTATAAAAAAATAATATCACGATGTTGTTGAAAGTTATATATTACACACATACATATGTATGCATGCATGCATACACACATATGCATCTATCATGCATGGAATACATACATACACCATGTGTGCATACATATGTATGTATGTATACATTTTAGGTGTATGTATGTATGTATGTATGTATGTATGTATGTATGTATGTATGTATGTATGACATGCATACATACACACATATACATTGTTAATATTTATATAATATATAAATATAAAAACTAAAATTATTACCAATTTAGATTTAATTCCTATAAATGCATGCCAATTGCTATCCAAATGTCATTCATACCAGCATAGGTGAATGCAATATTGAAAGGGCATAGAGGACGATGGGGTTGTGAGTAATATTGTGCGAGGGGTTCATGACAACGAAGGACATAGAGTCAGACAAACCATAGGTGCATGAGACCATCAAGAGTCCACCATATGAAACCCATAAATGGTAAGCATATATATACACAAAGTTAGCCAAATGATAGGTGTATGATACCCTTAATTGGGGAAAACTTTAAGAAACCCCCCCCTCGGCGAAGGTGTAAAATCCTGGCGAAATACAAATTTTTAAAACCACTAAATTTTTTCCATTGGTGATTAAAATATATTTTCAAACCAATAAAATATTTCAATTGGCGAATTAAACTTGTTTTCAAACTAGATTTTTTTTTTGTTGGCAATTAAAACTTTTTTCCAAACTAAAAAATAAAATTCATTGGTGAATTAAACCTATTTTCAAATGATTAAGAAAAAAAAATTGGCGAATTAAACATAATATCAAACTAATAAAAAAGATGCATGAAAATAAATATTATTTTCCTCATTGTTCTCATCAACCATCCAAAAATCACCTAACTATAACAGTTTTTTCAAAAAAGCATCTTAACATGCTTCATAACAG
This sequence comes from Sequoia sempervirens, assembly GCA_007258455.2. Lineage (NCBI taxonomy): Eukaryota > Viridiplantae > Streptophyta > Pinopsida > Cupressales > Cupressaceae > Sequoia > Sequoia sempervirens. Next base: position 18,843 of record VDFB02116557.1, on the reverse strand, counting down.
AAAAAGTAACCCTACCCAACTAAAACTAGTTCACAACTATATGTATCTACCTTACATATTTCAACAAGCCAAAAATTTAGTACCAGTCTTGCGTTAATTCTACAAAAACCCTACAAGAACTACAAATTCAACTAGTGCTACCCATTTCATAACCAACTTTCCTTGTTGCTTTTCCTTTTATCTTTTGCTTCCTTGCATTCTATCATTTTTCTTTCATACTCTTTTCCTTCGCTTTAGCCTGTGCTTCCATGCGCTCTGCCTCCGCTTTCACCTGTGCTATAATTGCTTCCACCTTCATCAGCTCTATAAAGAGCTTCAATGCTTGCCAACCTAACCTTGCTTCTTCCCTGCATTGATTTTTAATATCATCCTCTGACCAATACATGAAAGGGATGCATCCTTTTTCCCCTTCTAGTTCCACATTTTCAAAGCCTTCCCAGATGTCGAAACCTTCACCTGGAACTATCCATTCAAGTATTGATTCTAATCCTTCCAAGAAATCTCTATGCACAATCATCTCCATCACTTCTCTCACTGTGCTTGTCGATTCCCCCAAGTCCAAACACCATGTTATAATCAAGGAGTATACATCCATGTTAATCATGTATCTATGCCTCATATCTCCAAAGGACTTCCTCAAAATCATTCACACACTTTGTACCAACCTCCCATCAGTGAATAAAAACATACCTATTAATCTTTTTTCAGAAGCTTCACCATAAAATGGGTTTAATTGCCTCCTTGAATGCAGAGTGAAGTTGGCCTCCATTTGAAAACTGCTGCAACTACACCACCATCACCACCACTCTTTCAGACTTTCTATGTGCCTTCTTCTCCACGCCAAACTCTATTATTAACTTCACTAATCAAGGGTCGAGAGGTAATAATTTTCCAAACTCCGCACGTATCGATCTTAATTACCCATCGATCCTCCAGTCATGTCCACTTGCAAAAATCTTCCCGTGATCTTCACTTCATAAATGCACCGTCCTTGCCACCTTTCCTATCTTAATTCACCAAATTCGGGGTCTTGGTGCTTTTCCTAACCTTAGTTGCCACCTTTCCTATCTTAATTCACCAAATTCAGGGTTTTGGTGCTTTTCCTAACCTTAGTTGCAAGTCTTTCTTGGTCATCTTTGTAGTCGGTGGGTCAGAGGTTTCAAAAACTTCAAAACTTCATCCTTTGGTTCTAAGGTTCCAAATTTCAGTGACCATGCGACATTATGGACCATGACCGTTCAATGAATTTTTGATGGACGATTGTAGTTGCATTCTGAAAGTATATCTCTCAAGCACTAGATTTGTGAATTGAAACCTCCAAAATTACACTAGAACCGTTAAATATTTTACCGTTTAAATATTGGTGCTCTTGTTTACCATTTAATTATTGGTACCATTTATATATTGGTTCTCTTGTTTACCATTTAAATATTGGTGCCTTGAATCTTAACTCTTTAATCTTGAGGGTCGAGTCTCGTCAACCTAGCAATGTCCCCATTTTAAATTATGCACGTGCATAAAGTTTGTTTTAAAAGAGGGACCATTCGATGAATTTTTGATGGATGGCTATAGATGCATTCCAGAAGTAAATCCTTGAAGCACTAGACTTGTGAACTGAAACCTATGGAATAACACTATAACCGTTAGATTTTCATAAATCAATGGTTGAGATTTTATTAATTATTGGTTTCAAAAATCAACATATAGTTCTGATCATAAGTGAGCGAAATTTATTGACTTATTAAGACATTGATAATGCTTAAGGTAAAATGAGACATTTAATTCTCTCTTTTCAATGTGTCGAAGTACTCTACCTTTCATTTATTCTATTGAAATTCTCAATTTGGCTGTGGTACTAGGCGACAACACAGATTAAAGCCATATGAATAGCCAAAGTGATTGATTGGATAAATTTATATTGAAAACTGCATGATGTACTATAGAATCGTAGATGATGATGTCGATAATCCAATGATTTTGACAATTGACAACTTGCGTGATACTACCGATTTTGACAATTAACAGCTTGTCAACTTGAGGTGCCGATTAAGTTGGATTTTTGGTTTGCGTGAATCACAATTATTACTAGTCAGTAGTAACTATACACAACCTAACATGTGACATGTGTGAGGTGTAGAAGGGACCAGGCTAGTAGTGGCACTTTTGGCCCATAAATAAGGATATTGAGAACAACTAAAATCATTCATTTAATTGTCATAAGGGTTTTCATTTTTAGGGTTAATAACTTAATAAGGATTTAGGAAGAAGATGATGCGGTATTATTGGGGATGCTCTAAATTATCCTGCCCCCAGTTATGTAGTTACAAAGTAAAAGACCAATTTCCTTCAAGTTCAGAATGGATGGAATTGGAAAGAAGTTGATTTGGTTCACCCGACTTCTCAAATAGGTTTTGAACTAGGATGAGGAGCTTTGATGGACATAAGTGCTATCCCAATGCATAGAGGCTGCAAGTAGAAGATGGGAGTAGTTTTACTACTCCTCATTGTCTGCATGGTCGGCTAGGAGAGTCCCTTGCATTTATTTTGAGACACCATGGCCTACCAGGCAAGCCCCATGCATTTATTTTAAGTGCTCATCTTTTGCATGGGAGCAATTTTACAACCCCTCATCTTTTGTATGAGTATGGTTCTGAAAGGGGCTAAGTACATTTTGTATCTTCACAACTCCCATTTCCCCACTTTGATTGGGCCCCCTTTCCACATGCATTTATTTTCAGAGACCATGGCTGACCCGACAAGTCCCATGTGTTTATTTTTAGAGCTTATGGTTGACCTGACAAGTTCCATTTATTTTCAGAGATACATGTATCACATTTATGTTTTCAAATTTTCACCAAAGGTCCAACAGAAGCTTGGAGCTTGTGCTTACATTTATATTTGTACTATGTAATAATGTGACATTGTAATTCAGTTGTAATAAAATAAATGGTTGTGCTATTAATGTGACATTGTAATTCATTTTATTAAGTCCTTTGCAAGTTAAGTGCTATTAATGGTTGTGCAATGTACTATTAATGTGAAATTGTAATTTATTTTATTAAGGCCTTTGCAACATTAATTTTCTGGCCCCTTGGCCTTGATGTCAATCCTAGTGCATTAAATTTTAAAGAAAATTTAAAACACATGTTGTATATCTAGTTTTGCTAAGTTTGGCTAGTTTGATTTTCAGCTACTGCTAGTAGCTCTATTCTTGTAATTATTTTTCTTTGTTCAATACAAAAAAAGAGAGTTTAAAGCAAATTTAAAACACATGTTTTATGTTTATTATTTATATCATAAATTACTCAACTATTTGATGAACATTTGATATATGGTTGTAGTTGCATTCCGGAATGAAATTCACAGGGCACTATGCTTGTGAACTTAAAACTCCAGAATCACCCTATAACCATTAGATTAAAAAAGATCAATAGTTTAGAATTTTTTGTCAATGCAGGAGTAAATCATTAATGGATTGTTTTAAATGTTGTCAGCCATGTACATTGTACTACCTAATTGTGTACTATGTAGTCTGTAAGTAACAAGTAGACGTTTCAGTGTCATTCAATTTTCTCATTGAAGTGCACCACCCTGTTCTGGGTTCCACAGTTCCACTTCCAAAAAATCCATTCCAGTAACCGAGTTTCAAGTTTCAACCCAATTTCAACTTCAAGAATCAAAATTCAAAATCTAGGTAAGTTAAAGAATTCCTGTGGCTATGTTTCATCACTTGACATTTCTTAAAATCTTATTTTGTCAAACTTTGAAGTTTAGTTTTAGGGTTAAGAGGCTTAAAATAATTAAGAAAAAATAAGGACTAATAGGGAATTCACAAATTTCATATTGTTTATTGTATCAGCATGTCTACCACCAGTACCACTAGAGAAATGTTAGATAAAAAAATACATTATGTAAAATTTGCTTAAAACCCCGGGTTTCACTGATGAATACCATGATATTTATGATCCTGAAACGTATGGTAGGCATACCTCAGAACTTAAATTTTCATTTGAGAATAAGGCTACAAAGAAAATAAAATTGCAAGTTAATAGTATCAGTGCACCGTGAGTAACTGGATTAGGGTGCATTATGTTACATGAGGTTTTCCCTTGCCCAAAATTTATCATGGTTTGTGCCCTAAATTATGATGATAACAAAAGAGTAATTTTTAATAAAGATAGCAAAGAAAAATTCTTATTCATTAATGCAAATGAACTTGGAAAAGTGTTGGCCTTGGGGTTTACAACTGAAGAATTTGGAAATGTCCACATTGACGTAGAAAAGCTTGCTAGTGATTATGAAGCAGTGGATGAAATGGAGAAAAATTCTTTCTTAAATAGAATAGTTTAGGATAGAAACAAATTGAAAGGTGATCATAAGCCTCCTTATGATTTGGATATTTTTAAACCATGGGTTCAGGATACTATTTCCATGCTAGCATTTTTCCTCAGACTGGATAGCAATTTAGAAGTGGACGCATGCCTCCTTGAAATGGTGTATAATATCCATTATGGTGTTCCACATGCCAAATATAATTTTATTGAGCACATTGTAGAATCCATGCATAAACAATTTTTAATGATTAAAGGAGGTTCCACTAAGACATTTAGGTTCACAACCTACTTGTGCTATCTTTTTCTAATCAAATTCAGAGGAATGTTTTAGACCAACAAGCTTCAGATTTAGCCCTATGGTAATAGTAATCCTGAGCAAAAGAAAATGGCTCCAGTATATGAATGAACCAATTTTATAAGGTTGCATGATTCTCAAAGGAACTATAGTCATTTTGTAGAATAATTTTTGGATCCATTGCATCAAGCAATTACAAATACTCTAATGCCTAGATTACCTATGTCATGTAGAAACTACATTCAACTAGGAAAAGAAATACAATTGGTTGATTAGTACTTAATGGAATAATATATTGTGCTAAGTTTTTATAGATCAGAAGTACAACTATACAAACTTCTAATACATATGACAGAAAGGGTTTTTGCTTTGGAATATCTAAGGTAGATGTAGAGTATTGATGAAAGACACTTTAGCGGTCAGGGGAAGAAGACCTTATTTCCTTCTTTACCTTTTTCATGTGGAGGGATGACATTTGAGAGAAAAGCATTTAGTGTGGCATACGATCTTTTGAATTTTTTTGATTTTGATGCTATCTGTCACTGGCAGTATGATCCATGTGACACCATTAAATAAATTATTGTTCTCAATAAGAATGTTGGAAGTAGAATTCAACATCAAAGTAAACCCTTGCTTGAAAAATTGAGAAACAAGGATTCTTGGGATGAGGTCAAAGTAGCAATGGAGAAAAGTGCTGCTGAGAATGGTATTTCTTTTGAACAATTGTTAGCAAAAATTATGGCATTTCATCAAAATAAAATTAGGAGGTACAAAATTTTTTATGAAAAAAGTCATAAACCATCTAGTAGAGTAAAAATACCAGATTCTCTAGAGAAGGAAGTTACAAAAAAAAATTGGTCACGATAAAAAATTACTGCCTTTTGGTCTATGAGGAAGGAGCTAGGTGATCCAAGAGCTCTTGCAGAGTATGGAGATAATGAAGAAGATCTTGAGTTTAGCAAATTATGGAATATAGAGCATTTGAATGAACAAGAAGATGAATAAAGTGATGATGATAGGGAAGAAGAAAGCCATGCCAATTTCAAACTTGGTTTAAGTGAGGCCACAAAAGAAGCATTTACTACAGGAGCAACCATAGCTAAAAAAATGGGTTATGAAGGTGGTGGTTTGGGGTCCCAAGGACAAGGAATTCCTACAGTAATAGATGTACAACATAGAAAACCAGTTGGTAAATCTGGCCTTGGAGTTGATAAAGTAGACCAAGGGAAAACAAGTAGAGCCGAAACAATTCAATTTGTTAGAGCTTCAAATCCTCATCCTCATGGTTAGACACAATCACAACTAGGACATGCCCATGGTGGAGGGCTTAGTGCAACTGGCACTGCCTCTGGTGGCGATGGTATGGGTAGTAGTACTAGTAGTGGTCAACATGTGCTACAACAACAAATTACACACAAGAGGACAACAACACAATATACCACAAAAACTCTAGGTGATCAAGGCATACAGAAGAGGCAAAGGATTTTGACAGGTCCCACTCCAAGTCACACTACCAATGGATCCACCACAAAGGAGTTATTTCCAAGCACTCCCCCAATGCTAGTTAGTCTGGCTGCAACATCATTAGCAACTGCAAGTACTCCTATTCCTTCGCCATTCAAGCATTCCATTGTTCCTGCATCCCCAGGTTTTGATTACATTGAAGAGTTTAAAAATAAATCAAAATTGAATAAAAAAGAAAAGAAACAACTAATGGAGAGTGTGCCCACTCTAACTTCAGAGCCTACAACAACCATGGTATTACCCACATTTGACACAAGTAAAGAAATCATGGAGTACACAATTCTTGTTCCCACAATTCAAAAAAAACTAGCAAATCAGATGGCTCCATCTGAATTCAAGGTGAACAATTTTCAATTGGATTTTTCTAGACTCAGAAATACTGACAAAATTAATGTATCAAAGAAGAACAATTAATTGGTGTACATATCATTGCTAAAGTAAGATAGAGAGAAAAAAAGGTTGCAGACTCAAATTGAAAAGTTATAGGCAGACCTAGCAAATGAGAAAGCAAAGAGGAAAGTAATAGATAACAAGAGCAATGAATTAGAAAAAATAATTAAAAAATTTGCCTCTACATTAACAATCAAAGAGGATAAGCAAAATGAGACTACAGTGAATGAACTGAAGCAAAGGCTAGATGAGAGCAACAAGAAATATGATGAGGAAAAATCCACTTCAGAAAAATTAAGACTAAGAATTGCAAGTGGAAATGCATAGTGGGAAAAAAATTGGAGGAGAGAAAAATAAATGAAAGATTGGAGGTAGAGCTGATGGAAGCAAAAAATGAAATTAAGTCTTGTCAAAATAAGTTATCTTCATTTTGTAGAGAAACAATGAGGCATATGAAACAAAAGATCTGGGATGAAATAATGCAGGGGATTGATCATTTGTGTGACATGTTTCAATTGATTGATGCTATCAGACAACATCATAATAAGCTCAAAAAATATTTAATGGAGAACAAAAATGTGCTGGCATTAGAGAAATCAACAAATCAAATTCAACAATCAGTCTACAAAGCCAGTGACAATGTTTTGAATTCAAAAGGGATTACTAATCGGCTTGCTACATCAATGACATTATCATCTTTCATTGAAAAATGTTTGAGAATGCGTGAAACAGAGAAATATTTGCATTTGGCTATAGACAAGATGAAGAAGGTGGATGAAAAGTTAAGGAGCTTCATAGAGCTTGGTTTAACAGAGGCTTTTGACACAAATGAGCGATTCGTTGGAAAGAATGATTTCAGAAAGAAGATGGAGGATGCAAGGAAAATTGATTTGGGCCAGTTTCCTTAAAACCCAGATGTGGTGACCTATTTGGATTCCATCAAACCATTGCTAACCCTGAATGCAAAATTGACTGAAGAATCCAAGACATATTCCAATTTGAATCATGAATTGTTAACAAATCTTAAATTCAAACATCATCAGTTAGAACAAATGACAATTCCAACACCTAAGGAGTGGAAGTTGCTAGAAAAAGGTGATGCCGTGATTTAATTTTTGATAATATGAGTTTCCAAGTTCCAACTCAGCTCTATGCAGAGTTGTCTTTGAGCAAGATTTTGCATTGCCAATGCCTCTATGTATTCCTTCATGTGATAATCAATTTAAAATCTTAAATTCAGACTTCAGTAATGCATTGATGTTCAATTATCTGTATTATTTATTATATCATTTGAAGAAAAATTCTGGTAGTGGTTTCAACTTCTAGATACACTTTAAAGGATTGCTGATGTTCATTGTTGTATATGCTACTAATACTATTGTTAATATGTTATAATTAATCTAATAAGAATTGAGTTGAGTGATGAATCACCGAGCACATGCTCAAGTTTTAGTTTTAACACAATTAAAATATGAACTATAAGGTGATTTTAATTCCAGGCATCCATAATCTTAGTGAAATTGCATTACAATTCACACATCAATACTCAATCTCCATGACTAATTAGCATATCCACTAAACATTTATATGAATTCATGTCGTGGATTATCTATTATTAGAATCATAATGATGGATTTTTGGTTAGTTTCATTGTTGTGGTTACTATCACTCAAAGTAGTGGTTTTGGTGCTTTTCCTAACCTTAGTCGCTAGTCCTCAGAGTTTTATAACCTTGTCGTGGAGCTCTAAAATTTTCATAACTCCCCGATTCCCCGACATGGTTGATGGTTCACTTTGTTGAGTTGCAAGTCTTTCTTGGTCATATTTCTATTCGGTGGGTCAGAGGTTTAGAAAACTTTGAAACTTCAGACTTTGGTTCTAAGGTTCCAAGTTTTAGTGACAATGCAACATTATGGAATTATCTTGCCTTAACCTTTTAAATGCGCTGTCATCTGACACCTCATTGAATGCTATGTATGGAATAATGTAAAATATAAAATATCACAATTTCATTGACTACAACATAAAATATCATCAACTACAGTTTGACTTTGAAATATGATTAATGAAGTACAATATAAAATAAAATATCATGAAGTGCAATGATTCAAAATTTCATTGAATGCAATATAAAATATCATCAACTACAATATGGAACAATGGAATTTGATCCTGGGATCCATGAAGTGAAATATAAATACCTAAAAGTTGCTAATTCTCTTCCATTTCCCAAACATACTCGAGGTCCTCAAACTGACGTTATCATCAGATAAAGTTAAAGAGTCATCTTGAATTTGATTCCAAGTTTGCTCTTCATTTTCTTTGGCCTGTGTCTCAAATTCAACATTTATTGTGTCATTTTTTTCAATGTCATCTATTTGAGTCCCATTTCCAGTGCCAGTGCCATCGGTACCAGCCTTTGGAATTGGAGTGTTGCACAACTCGATCCCTCTTCTCTCACATGTGGACCTCTAGATTGTGAGTGCCCTTTCAAAAGGAAAATTCATGACATTATACACAGTTCCTTTCATCCTCAAGCAACTTTCCAAATTCTTGTCTAGTTTGTCTCTTAACTTTGATTTCAAAAACCCTAATGTACTAAAAACTCTCTCATCCTCTATCTACCCCAATATCATTGTTTGACATAAATCAACAAGTTTGAAATATTTTGATATCGAACCACGCAATATTTCACTCTGACCTAAGTTTGTCCAAACCTTTTTTATTGATCCCGATTCAAAGGCCTTGTCCTTGCCCATGGATTTATACTAGTCCTTCATAGATATTGCAAAAATCCTACATTGTTTTCTAAGCTTAGCTTCATCTAAAATTCCTTCTATTTTCTTCTCATTGTATGTTACAGTTTTTGAAAATTGTTCGATCAAGATTTTAGCTTGAGCATTAAAATATTTTGGGTTATCTCAGTTTTCCTAAAATTGAGGATACACAATACTCATGGCTTCAAGTATTTTACGTCGATGGAATCTTTCACGAATCTCTGAGGAAAGAGATTTTTCAATTTCCTTCAAATTATCACCAACAGATTTAACAATGCCTATAAAATCTTCCTCGTTAAGAACTACCTCTCTGCTAGAGTGCCTGGCTATCTTACATTGGTACATTTGTATATCATATCCACGTACACAAATACATAAGTGCAAACTTGCATTAAACTGTAAATAATTACTAAGATCATTCAAATTAGTAATTTTCTGCCACATGAAATAATTTGTGCCATCTTGTGTTAGATTTAGATATAGACGATCGAGGGCCAAGCATGTATGTTTATGTAGATTGGCATATTCATTAATATACATAGTTCTATCTTGGGCTTTCTTCACAAGCTCGTTCATCACATCCAGCATGCGGAGAATACTAGTTAAAGTCAAGAGTGTCTCTATATCGCTTAACCTATGTAAGAGGTCAAGAGCTTTGTCTATTGTACTATGATTTCCATACATCACTCCAATCAAGGATTGATATTCTGAAAGAACTTGTTGCATTGGTCCATGCAGCGAGATCCATCTGGTATCAACATCCTTGAGAAGCTTGTTTCCTAGTGTTATTCCGTCAGCAAAATTTTGAAATTCTGTGAAACATTTAGGACTTCGACAGAAGCATGCGTGGATATCGTGGACTAGATTTTTCACTTTTGATACTGTAGGAAACTTGCTTACAATTTTGAATGCTAAATTAATTTTGTGGGCCATGTAGTGAATGCCAAGCATGTATGGTGCACAAGTAGTTTGTAACTTTGTGCAAACACTGGTCCTTTCACTGTAGCTCCATCAGCTCCTACACGCAGCAACTTTTTCGCAATTGTCAACTCATCCATACCTGCAATTTCATTCAAATATTTCTTGACTAGTTCAAATATATTTTGCGATGTTGAACTATCCTTCAATTTATGAACACAGAGAAGATGAGCTTGGAGAACATGTTGTTGTATAGTATACAAATGCATACAAACCCAAGAAGTATTGTCTACCATAGTAACTTCATCTAAAGATAATGCAATGAAATTTGACTCTTTTACTTTATCCTTTAAATCTTCCTTTTCCACTGCAGCAAGATAGTTTTCCCTTTCCCATCCAGCGTTTATTGACCAATGTGAATTGAGATAGTGAGGAACATTCAAATAAGATAATAAACCAGAATATTCTGGGTAGTCTGTCATAGGACGTCCTCTGGACAAAATATAAAAAACAACACTCATCTGAACAGGTTTTGACAGATTTGTTGTTTCCATTGCTTTTCCAAATTGAGCCTCAAGTGTACCTTTACATGCAACAATGTTCGACATTATTTTTTCATGCTCTTCATAGTCTGTGACATACCTAACATGAATACATTATTCCTTTGATTTCCATCGTACGACTGATTCTTCCTTTCCGTCTATGATTTGTTTTTCATAAACTTTACCGATATGCTTTTCTATAGTGTCAATCTTTAGCTGCAACATCTTGGCTCTTCCACATTTCCAACTACAAATATTACATTTGGCCAATAATTTCCTTTTCAATATCATTTGCATTGCTAATCCCCACTGGTACCATGAATGGGTACTTTGACAACCAACCAAGTTGAAAACTCCTTGTCATTTCCCACTTGCGCCTCCTTTTTGGTTTATTTTTCCTTTTCTTGCTACCAACATCATCATCCTCATCCAAGTCAATTATCTCATTTTGGCTAATCGGACCTAGGGTATCCCTTGGAACATCTTCTGCGGTATTGCCATCCTGATTTGATACATTTTGATTTAAATCAATGGCAATCTCAACTTGACCTTTTGGTGGCGGTGAGGTATTATGAATGCTACTAATATTTGGTGGAAGAGTTGATGATGTAGCTCCATCTTGGCCTGATGGATCAGAAGCTTTGGAAATTCCAAAGTAAGACTGTATGGTACATCTAATTTTTTGGCATTTTGATGGCCTCCCAGTCTCTTCACCACCATGAGGAGCGGTAGGAGTCTCTTCACCACCCCGAGGAGCCTAAGGAGCAGCAGGAGTCTCTTCACCATCCTGAGGAGTGATAGGAGTCTGAGGAGCGGTAGGAGCCTTACCACCCTGAAGAGTGGAAGGAGTCTTAGGAGTGGAAAGAGCCTCACCCTTGTTGCTCGAGTCGCTCGACATATTGATCTCTGATTCGATCGACATATTCATCTCTCACTTCGAATAAAAATTGGAAAAAAAATTCTTCTTGTTTAAGGACATAGAATAATAATATAGATCTCATTACCTACTCAATATCATCTTTAAGACTGAAGAAAGAATAGAAAAGAGATAAAAAAAACTTATTATTATAACTAATAACACTATGAAGAAATGATCACTCACCTTTAAGTCTACATTTTCGGCTTTCGTTGACCTCCAAATCAAGAAGTAGAACCTCAGAACTGAACAAAATGTGTAAGAATAAATGACACTTTTGATTGTATTTATATCAATCCATGATTCCATATTTAGCGAATTCCATGGGATTTTTAAATGGTATATTAAAAATTTGGTGAATCCCGCGTGCTTATACAACGATACGTATGTTGTAATTTTCAAGGAAAAATGTGTCCTCAAATGTAATTATTTTTTAATGTTATTGGTGAAATAGGTCCTCATAAGCAACTATTTATAAATTTTAATTGGAAAAATGGGTTTTCACAAGCAACTATTTGTAAATTTTAATTGGTGAAATGGGTCCTAATACAATGTTTTAATAGTATTGGCGAATATGTAGGTGTTTTATTAAATGCTTTCAGGATTCCAGGCGGAAATATTAGTCGGTCCAATTGAAACACGTAGTTTGAAAATGGAGAATTTGCTGCTTAAATATGCCTCATAAAAAAACTCATTGACGAATGGACATGCATTGGACCTATAGTTCATAAAATCTAGGCGATTTGGACACCTTGTTGGGTGCGAGAAATTTGCTAATTTTGACTTGGTTGATTCCTAGAATTCGCTAATTGGTGAAGATTCGTCACTAAATTTTTCCCTGCCCTTAAAAGGGTGAGTTGCATACATTGTTTAAAGATATTGCATAGACATGAACATATCTTTTGGCCGACTATGTGTATATATACACACAGTCAGTCGAAAGATAGTTGCAATAAACCCTTAACAGAAAAACATATGATACCCTAAAATACTGTGAATATATTTATGGAGATTGCAGAGATAGACAAGCAAAATGTCTTAAAAATATTTAAATATATTGCAGTATGATACAAATATACACAACCGAACAAAATATAGTTGTAGGAAACCTTTAACAATCAAGCATATGCTAGACAAACGATACACATTGTTTAAAGATATTGTAGATATATTATACTAGTCTTTTGGTCAACTGTGTGCATGTGTGTGTGTGTATACCATTGTTCATGAAATGCACCACCACTGGTCCTTGAATGGACAATGTTATGTTCAGATGCCAAACATGAATGGTGTCATAGAGAAGCGAAATCAAATCGTACCAAATGAATAGCATGCTAAAGTGATTGGCAAAAGGTCGATGTCGAAGGGGAGAGGGGAAGTTAATGTGGAGTTAATGTACATTAAGTTCGCAAGGACTGGTGTGGTAAGAAACAAGCAAACAAGTACACACATCCATCATTGGTCCATGCCACTTTTAGTGTCGAAAAATGTGATTTTTGGAAACTGGTCGGAAAATGTTGGAAATTGTGTGAATTTTTCTCCCTATTCAATTTATGTGGGTTGCCAAGTAGTCACTCTTGGATATGCGTTAAAAAAATTAAAACTTACGTGAAATTTGCTGATGTAGACCCCCACAAAACATAGCCTTCACCACCATCGGGCCCTCTTCCTTATATGCCAATGAAATTAACTTTGTTTTGAAATATGTTGAATTGAATTCTATTTTCATGCCCTTTGGAGTCCGGAGAGCCTCATGAGAAGCCATGTGGGGTCCCCGGGTTTAAATTTGTTTCAAAAATTCAAGCATGCTTTTAACTTTTCTTTGAAATCCACTGGAAATTTTCCCCACCTTTTGCATTTGGAATTGTTGCAAATTAAATCATTTTCAACTTCATTTTGAAATTTGTAGCTATTTCTCATAGTTCACTACATTTCATAAGTTTTTGTGTCCATCAGACAATGGGTTGTTGCATGCTCAACTCTGAACACCTTATGGTCTTCAATGACCAAGGCCGCTACTCATTCTCTAGACCTCGGTCGCATCAAACTCCAATCTCGTGGTCCTATTTTGGGGAAAGGCTATGCAGCCCCCAAAATGACATGGGGGCATCTCATGGCTCGATGACATGGATGCATGTGCCTGTTAGAACTCTGGGCATGTCTATTGAAATGACAGTTTCTGTCAGATTTACCTCCCTTACAAAATTCATGCCAACCACTGTTGGGTGTGAAAATATTTTTACTTGTTCGCCCCATTTAAAAAAAAAACAAACATTAAAGGTAAATGAAAAATGATTAACCAATGAAGATAGATTTGGTTTCTTACTTAATAAATAAATTTTATATAAATAACTTAAATAATTTTTTATATATACTATATAAATATGTTGTTTAATTTTTTTTAATATTATATAAAAATTATATAATACTATATCATATAAATATATTATATATTAAGATATAATATACATTATTTATTATATATATATATTCATATTATAATACAATATTAACATATATTTGTATAATATAACAAAATAATATATATTATACAATATCATATATAATAATATAATTATATATTATGTTTTGATTAGAGGTAAAAGACAGGTTTTGAAGGGGCCCAAAACCCTTTACAAAAAAGAACAGCTGAAACAAAAAGGGAACAACATTAAACAACCATCAGCCCATTTTCAGCAAACCACTAGCCGAAAAACAACCAGAAACTGGCAAACACCACTACATATTGTTTAGAATTTCAACAGCTTCCATCTCACTAGTAGCAAGCTTCTGTCCCTTAACCCCAATATCAGAAACCTCAATACCCAAGGCCCCAGCCTGATTTTTCAATATATTTCTAGTCCTAACCCCAAGCCCATCAGTTTTTACCTCACAACTCAAAACATAACCTTTAGCAACACCCTTAACAACAACATTATCCTCCACCATCAGCTTACCCTCAACAGCCATTACATCAATAGACAAAATTTCCTTTCTCTTTTTAGGGGAGAAAGCCATCGCAGAGTTTGACATAGTCAAGACTTTAGGGGCTTCTCCACTCTTCATAACAACATTCCAAATTTTATGAATTTTCTCCTCAAGGGATAACATTCTTCCCTCCATACTCTATTTTAGATTGACGGTTTCCTCCGCCACAGTATTAGCAATAGTATTGAGACCAACCATTAAATTATCAATTTGGCTTTGGATCAAAGGGTCCTCAGCCTTGCTAGCAATACTTCTAATACAAACATTGGTCCTATTGATCTCATGAAAGAACCATTTAAATAGTTTAAAAAGAACATTGACACTGTCACAGGCTGATCCCAACACATCAGAAAGATCCTAACACATCAGAAAGATCCTCCCTATCAAAATTTTCAATGTGATTTCCCACAACAACGTCCTCTTCAAAAGAACTCTCATGAACCTTATCATCAGAAGCATCCTTACCTTTACTAGCAGGGACAAGAGACTTCATCCTACGAATGGAATTGGAAATTTGCTTCACATTAGCCTTCCTCTTCTGAATCCTATCCGCATTTTCTTTATTAGTTCCCACAGCCTGTTCACCACCCACAACTCTAACCTTCTCTTGCTTCGGAAACCCTATGACAACACTCAAAACATCCTCAACATGGAAGTCACCAGCAAGAGAGAGAGGGAAATCCTTCTCCAGGTGTTGACCAGCTTTCAAAACCCTTCTCTTTCGGCTTCCCTCCTTAGGTTCCTGCACAACTCTAGACGCAGGGGGAGGAGAAGAAGCTTCCCCATAAAGACCAATTTTATCTTTGCCCCCCTTAGAAGGAACAATCACCTCCACATCATCACTGCAAGTCATATATCCCGCCTTCTCATCCATTTTCCTTTTCCTAGATTTACCCTAAAAAGGGGATATGGGGCCCTCCTCCAAAGAGGCATACAAATATGGGACATAGTGAGCATCATCATCCCTATCCAACTCACATTCTTTATCTAAAATAATCCTCCTCTTCCTTGGTTTCTTCGAAACCCTTTCCTCACCCAACTCAGTTTCATGGCCCTCCCTAGCTTTAGCAGAAATATCCTTCGGAGAAACAAGATTTTGATGGACATCATGAGCTTTCACATGTTCATAAATCAAAAGAATGAACCCCGAATGCAAGACAGGGTTTTTGGGATTCTTCCTATGCTCTTTAATCCCACAGTCCATCGACACCAGCAAATAATAGGGAAATGACACCCATTTCTTGCGCCAAAAATGGTTAAGTAATAGAAAATGGTAATTGTTAATGGTCGTGTACCTTCCTTCCAGGGTTACATACCTCATGATTTCTTCGACAACATTCCACAAGAGAGCTTTCAAAGAACTCCTCAGATACCCACCACTCTTCGCGAGCTTCAAGTCATCAAGCTCATTCTTCTTAATGAAAAGGGGCATCATGGCCTGAGATTCTTTCTTATCCCTGAACACTTTCATACCCTTAATTTACAGGCCAGTAATCTAGGTTATGAATTCCTCATCCACCACAATTTCCCTACCACCCAAGTCCAGGGTTCTCCCTTTCCACCCTTTCTCAACCAATTCGGTAACCTAAGGATTATTGCCATGCAGTTTCTCCATGAATGGAGTAAGACCACCCTTTTCTAAAATCTCCCACACCTCCTTTCTCAGCTTAGCAGTATCATAGGATTTGGGCTTGGCACGATTTGTGTCCCCACCCATGATGATAGAATACAAAGACCAAGCACTCAACAAGAAACTCAGAAGGAAGCAACAGACACCACCCATAACTGAAGTATCCAACATAAGACTTTGGAAGCTTATGCGACTAACACCCACAATCCGTGCGAAGCTAGCCACAGGACATACATACCATAATGAATTTGAACTCTGCGCCATATGACAACCTTTCCTCAAAATCATAACCTTTACATCCTTATGAATGACATTCAACCACGTGAGCAAGGACGTGCACACCTTAATAAATAAAAGGATCACCATAAGATTAACTTTCATTAATAACAACAGTCATGGCCTCATAAGGGATGGAGTCATTTAAATCCCAGACCTTACTATCTCTAACACCAAAGTTAGCGAAGAAATCAACTAACTTATTTCCCTCTCTCAAAATATGGGAAATATAAACATTATCAAAGGATTTAATAATTTCAATGGAATCCTTGATCAAGGCCTCAATTGTCCAAGACGGTGGAGATATATTCTTCAAATTATTAATAATGTTTAGAGAATCACCCTCCAACCAAATCTTCCTATACCCTCTTCTCTGAGCCAATACAAGACTATGATAGGCAGTCGCCGCCTTCGCAAAGTGGTTTGTATAATTATATATTGTGTTACTAATTATATTATTTTATTTTATAATATTATTTTATTAACTATATTATCTTATTTTATTTAATATTATATTATTAGCTATATTACACAATATAATATATAATAATATAACTATATTATTTTATTTTATAATATTATGTTATTAATTATATTATATTATTTTATATTGTAATATTAACATATTTTTATAATATAACAAAATAATATATATTATACAATATAATATATATAAATAATATAATAAAATTTTACATAATATATAATATAACATATGTTATTAACATAATATTATAAAATAAAATAATATTATAATATAAAATAATATAGTTATATTATTATATATTATACAATATGTTATACTATTATATTATAATATTATACTATATTATATTATATTATACTATTATTATATTATATTATACTATATTATATTATATTATACTATATTATATTATATTATACTATGTTATATTATATTATACTATATTATATTATATGTTATAATATAAAAGAATATTGTATATATAATATAATATATATTATTAACTATATTTTTTATTTTATATTATTTTATACTATGTTATATTATATATTATATTGTTTAATATATATATTATTCTTAATATATAATATAATATTAAAAAAAATTATATAACATATTTATATAAAATTTATTTATTAAGTAAGAAACCAAATTTATGTCAAATTGGTAAAAAAAATTATATAACTTATTTATATAAAATGTATTTATTAAGTAAGAAACCAAATGTATGTTAATTGCTTAAAAAACTGTATAATCCTTTTTCATTTGTCTTTAATGTTTTTCTTTTAAAAATGGAGTGGACAAGTAAAAAGATTTTCATAACCTGACAGTGGTTGGCGGGCATCTTGTAAGGGAGGTAAATCTGACATAAACTGTCATTTCAATAGATATGCCCAGAATTCTAACAGGCACGTGCATCCATGCCATTGAGCCATGGGATGCCCCCATCCCATTTTGGGGGCTGGATAGCCAGTTTCCCTATTTTGTGCCCTAGGAGCTTAACTCCAACACCCAAGCACTTAACCAGTGGTCACTTGATCAACCAGGGGCTTGCCGATAGAGGCTAAAGCCCTTGAAATCATCATTCAAACTTGTTAAAAAGCACTTGTTAGTCTTAATATGGAAAAAATAAGGCCTCTTGAAGTTCACCTATCAAGTGCAAAAGTTCATTGGAGAAGGGGGTTTATTGTAGTGGTGGAATGGTGACCCATGGTGGTAGATTGGTGGAATCACCAAAGGAGGTGTCATCTAGACAATGAACTAGTGGGAAAAGCTTATGGTGTGCTAGTAGGGATGAGGGTTGAGTAGGAAAATGGTGGTAGTGGAGTGAAGCATCACTCAAGTAGAAAGGAAATGGTGATCTAGTAGTGAGTTTTAAGCGATGGAAAATTGAGTGTTGGTTGGGTGGCATTGAGGCGATGCACTAATTGTAGTGGATGGTAGAGTCTAGAGAGGGTTGTTGCACCAAAAATAATGTTGCAAAGATAGTGAACACCAATGTTATCAATGGTTGAAATATCATCACAAAACTATAATGACTAGTGCTGAAGGGCACTTGGTGTAACAACAAAGCTGTTGTAGTAGTCACCTAAATGGTGATGTGTTTGAATCTTCCTCAATCAAATAAAATAGTAATAATAATAAAAACTATAGTGACTAGGAGTTTTAAGACCCAAAAGGGGTGTGGGGGCAACATCTTTGCTCATGGCAAGGGTCATAGTACCACTAGGTTATAAGGGTATCTACCAATACATAATGCCATGTGCT